>JAOYMZ010059628.1:0-13127 GCA_025802335.1 Pinguicula primuliflora
TTTTTTACCATACTAATCATATTAGTTTTTTGATAGGTAATACTAATAATATTAGTAGTATTTCTTCTTGGTTATTTTTTCCTATTAATTTTTTTCGGCTACTATTGTTAATCCCCAAAATTAAAATAAGATCAGCTATAGATTACTCATGCGGGAAAAATTACAGAAATGATCACAGATTTCAATTATTAAAGTCTTTGCCATTAGAAAAAATTAAAAAAATATAAGTTCAAAATATTAAAAATTACCGAAAATATTTCGATCACCTTTAGATGGCAAAATACAAAATTTTATTGGTTCATAATATTCTCAATACAAGAATTTCAAACCGGTATTATATAATAATTTCGACGACTATAAATGACTAAAATATTTTGTGTACCAAATTTAATATATAAAAAGTTTGTCAACTGTAGCATTTTTATCACTTTTGTATGCACATAAAAAAAACACAAATACTTAACATATTTATTTTTAATATTATTTTTATTTTTTATATTTATCTTATAATCATTAATATATATTTGAAAAATTATATAAACAAAATTATGATATCGTGTCCCCCTCAAATAATTCCTAGATTGCTCATGCAGATGATAAATCTTTTGTTATCATGACATCAAACCAACAATTACTATACAATGATCAAATGATAAAAAAACTTTATTTTTAGCATAATGGTCTGAGTTCAGATTCATAACCTGAACCCAATAAGTTAAAAAAACAGATATTAACCAAAATTTGAATCCAGACTAGTTATCCGATGGGTAAGGGCGGACCCAAGACTTAGAAAAATCAAAATTGGCACCGGGCTGGGCCTTAGAAATATCAAAATTCACCCCAATTGAACTTAAAAATTCTTGGACTCGTCAAAATTGGCCCCAGGCTAGGTCCGCCCTTGCCGATGAGTTCAAGTTTCAAGTACTCGGTTGCAGTACATATCAAAAAAGTTTATATGTACATTGTAAATAACACCGGGGCTAGGTCCGCCCGCCGGTGTAATGTGTGAAAAGGTTGCAGTACATTATAAATAACACATTTACATATATATAAAATTTTTACTTATAAAAAACAAAAAAGTTTCAAGTACTCTGCATTGGGTCTGGATACCTTTTTCTTAAACATGATGTTTTAGGTTTGGGTTCATATATTTCCGATAGTCATACCGAATATCAGTTTGTACACTCCTAGTCCTATATCAAAGCAAAAATGCTAGATAATTGAATTGTTAGGTTTATAATTCAAAAATATAATTCAAATGAAATTAAATTTAATATAATGATTTTAATATTAATTTGTACACATAACACTTATGATGTCAAAAACGATTCACGCAGGAACCTTGTACTGGTTCAATTGCATCAAGGGTCGTATGCTATAATTAGATAGTTTGTTATACATGGACCATTATCAATTAATTGGCGTCCATCGTTTTTCCTCTGTCCCTAAATTGTGAGAAGCTAAAAGTAGTTGAAAGTTTGACAACTTGAATGATTGAGTTGGACGTATCCATTAATGTGGGGACCCACACACGAGACCAAAAGCAAAAGATCTCTGTAGATTTGGGGGGTTGTGACTTATCACAATTTTTGCGTTTGGTCTTATTTTTAACATTTAATTGGATTCACTAATATATTCAATAATATAATATATGCAATAAAATATATTTGAAATGCTTAATTTAAAATGTATTATATCATTTTTGTAGTTTGCTTTGTATAGAGTTTGGTCTAGAATTAGTATTTTCTGTATTTCCTTAATTGCTTATTTAATAATTTAAAAATGAGTTTAATGGTAAAAAAGAAAGTAATGGGTTGTCATTATGGTGAGTTTTGATGGCTGGAAATTTATTTGGTTTTGTAAACTCAGAATAGATGTTGAATTTTAAGTTATAAAAAAAAGATGTTGAATTTTAATTTTGACTGTCTAAAATTTTAGTTTAAGTTAGGATTGACATTTTGGACTGTGCCCAATCTCTTTAAAGACTTTGAATACTATTGAGTTTGGAATGGTAAATTGGCTTTCGAACTCATTTTGAAACTAATTAAACTTTTCGTTATTTAAATCCGATACTTGGGGAAGCAAAATCAGGGCAGGCCGAGGGTGCCGCTCAACCGCATGGCATAATATTTTTTATAAAAAAATTTCTTATTAGTGTGTAAAAACCTCCCAACCACTGGACCACCTGACGGACAAAACAAGGCAGCTAGCCAAAAAATGTCGCTTTCCGCTTAGACCGCTTATGGGGTGATTTCTTAAACACTATTTAAACCCCATTGGAAAAGAAATAATATGGGATTAAAAAATTCTAGATGAATTTTTGTGGTCATCCATCCCTCTCACTCTTGCATGTTGTACATATAATTGATAAAATTATAAAGGATAAGCCATGATCTTGTATTCTATAACTTTATCCTCTATAGCACCGGGATAGAGAAATTCAAAATTTACTGAAATTATCCACACTAATGAGAATTTTATAGGTCCCATAAACATTATTTCTAAACTGTAATTAAAAATTATTTGACCTTTTTCTTTAGATTTTCTCTTGTTGATGCCAATTCTATCACCTGAAGTGAATGGTTAAAGTAGCTGGATTTCACTTGTGTTCATGTGTTGATGATTGGACGGAGGTTGAAGATGCTTATTTTACAAAATTAAATTAAAATTTCACTTTTGTATCTCTTAAAATTAAAATGAGATAATATTTTAAAATTATTTGTGGATGCTGTGCATGTGACTCGGAAGTCCCTACTGCTACACGACAAAAGACAAAACTGTCCTGTCACGATCGCCCATTACGTCGGTGAACGGTGAGAACGAAGGGTGGTATGGTAAATTTCAATTTAATGAGTCTTTTTCAGACTTTATAATCAAAACAAAATCTGTCAGGTTCCCAACTACTGGTGTTACTCCGATTCGGCCATTCTCATCGTGGACCTCTACGCACACGCTTCTGTGTGTGTATATATATATGTATGTATAGTTTATTTGTATAGAAATCTGCTGTAGTTTGAAAAATCCATCACAATTCACAAGCACCGGTCGATGTAATATTTGTATCTGGAAGCAAAGACAGTAAGTTCTTTCATAGTTGCATTATTGTATTTCTCCAAGAAATCCGAGCAGATATTTAAATATTTTTGTGGGAATGTTTTTTCTTAGAATTTCAAGAACTTTGTTTATTGGGAGTTGTTGATTATTGTAATATAGTTCTTTGGCGTAATGTGTTCCCAGATGCTGGAAAAAACTGGGAATTTTGCATGGATTACAAGGCCAAACCACACAGTTCACCGGTGGTTCAAGATTCTGGTGTTGGGGGTGTTTCTTGGAATCTTTCTGGTCTGGAGCATCGATGGATTGAATATGAACAATTACAACTACGATTTTGTTGTTTTGAAGTTCAATATCTCTGTAATTTTGCCTCAGCCTGTGAAAGATTGGAGCTTTACCAGAAACTTTTCTGTTGAGCCCCTCACTGCAAAGCCTCTGGAAGGTGATTTGAACATCACCTACCAAAATTTGGCCCAAACCCATAAAAATCTTGTCTCTGAAGATGTACCCAAGTCCCCAGATTCGGAGAAACCCAGGATTTTTCCTTGGATTTCATCTAAATTAGAGACGAATTATTCATCGAATCTTCTTGCCAGGTGGTTGTCTCGGAAGGATGTGCCTTGTAAGAGCTCTAGAGCTGTTGATATTAGAATTCCGGCATTGGATGGTAAGCGAAGTGTTGTGTTATCTGCAGCAGAAGTTCATGAGTTCATCTTTCAGGCATTTGATGATTCATGGCAGCCTCATTGTCTTGGAGGTGATTATTTCGAAATTGATCTTTCTGGTGAAACATGGAAAGCGAGGCCCCCTATAAAGGACTTGGGAAATGGCACCTACACCTTCTCCCTTCTGGTCCATCCAGATTTTGCTGGAGACTACAACTTGACAATCATCCTGTTGTTCCGGGATCTCGAAGGATTGAAGTTTTCACCTGCAAGATTCGTGTTTGATAAGGTCCTCCGTTCGATCCCCGTTAAATTCGTTACATCTTCGTTTCAGTTGCCAGAGCTAAGGCAATGCGAGAAGATTGATTTCTCTAGAGATGTTTGGTCCGGTAGATGGACTCGGCATGCTCGAAACGACAGCTGCTCTATTGCAAATGATGGTAGATACATTTGCCAAGACCGGACATTTCCGTGCCCCCACCCCTGGTGCCATGGCCGATTGGGCTTGCTAGAGAGCAATGGATGGGCATATTCAGCTCATTGTTCATTCATGTTGTTTTCGAGTGAGGAAGCATGGAAGGTTCTGAACAATCGTTGGATCTTTTGGTGGGGTGATTCCAACCATTGTGACACCATTCGCAACATCCTCCACTTCATCTTGGATGTGCATCATATTCCTACGGTTCCAAGAATCTTCGATGCCAACATCACCAACCCCCGGAATAAGTCCGAGACGGTCAGGATCACCAGCATTTTCAACGGCCATTACAACCACACAGGCAACTACCAGGGCCTGAACTCCTTACGAGATGCGAACTACAGAGAAATGTTGATGGGGTATTTCTCTCGAGAGGTAGTTCCTGATACTTTGATAATGAACTCCGGCTTACACGACGGCGTGTACTGGTCGAATCTCCGGAACTTCATAAAGGGGGCAGAATTTGCAGCTAAATTCTGGAATGAGGTGATGGGATGCATGAGGAAAAAAGGGGTGAAGCCGCCTGAGATCATATACAGAACCACTGTAGCGACAGGTGGTTATGCAAGGAGCTTGGCTTTCAATCCTCACAAAATGGAGGCATTCAACGGTGTAGTGTTGGATATGCTGAGGCGATATGGACTTGTTGATAAGGTCATCGATGAGTTTGACATGACGTATCCGTGGCACTATGATAACCGGTGCAACGATGGGGTGCACTATGGCCGTGCGCCATCGAAGACGAGATGGAGAGACGGTGAAATCGGTCACCAATACTTTGTGGACCTTATGCTTGGGCATGTGATCATGAACGCTCTAAGCGTCTGATGAGATCGTTAAATCTAAATGCGAGTAGCCTGTATTAACGGCAGAACCTGCATTGGTCTGGGAATGGCAGCAGTACAATTCTTTGTCATGGAGATTCTCTCTGGGTTATTTCAAGCAACAGTTTTGTGTATAGATTTTGAAAGTACCTAAATTTCTGGTAAAGATCAATTCTTTCAGGGGTTGTGGCAAGATTAGATGTAGTAGTATCTATGTTGGAGAAACGGTCGTTCAATCTGTTTAGGCACCTTGGGCATTGCCCAATCGTCCTCCGCCCGAGCTGAATGCCATATAAGCAACCTTTTAAGGGCGACTAACCGGGATCCTAGACTAGGCGCTAAATGCACCCTGTGGAAGCACCCACCAATTTCTCAAATACTAAGGGTGTGTTTTGTATCTCTGTAAAATTAACTTTTTTTTCTTCTTATTTTTTAAATTATTTAAGTTTAGTATTTTAGAACTCTACCTCTCATTTTCATTCTCCTTTTTCCACCCAAAAAATTATTTTTGCTGTAGGAAGTTGATGTAGTAGTAACTAATTTGACAATGCAAAGAAAAACACGTGAAACTCACATTAGGGTAGTTTTGACGTTTCAGCTGAAAACTTGAGCGGCATCAAAGGCCATAATCACGACATCAAAGTTTCCAGCAAAACGTAGAAAAAAAAATCCAATCCTTTTCACAAGCCCCAGGCGCATAAATCCATTCAAAGTATCGTCTGGATATTGAGAAGACATCCAGATTACTTATTCGTACTGTTGTAAGGATGTAATTTGAATATCTGTACATTTTGTTAGAGATTGCTTAATTATTTGGGTGGTGAAAGATTTTTTTTTTATTTTCGTTCTTTTGTTCTTCAATTCAACAAATTTGGGGAGGATAAAATCTGAGGCCTGAATTGCCACTGAATCAATCTTTCCCGGAGGAATCTCACCAAAATTAATTGAAAATGGCTTGCAAAATTACTTGGATTTCCTTTCTTAAAATGTTTGTGCTTTTTTTCCTGGTTACTGCTATTACAAGCGCTTGCTTCACTCTCCCTGCGGAAAATGTTAGATTTTGTCTAGAATGCATCCTGTTCAAAATGCATATTATTATGTTTGATAATTGATTCATCCGAGTAATGCGGCTTCTGGGGAGGCTTCCTTTTAATGATTGTAGTGTTGGCTCCTTCGATGCGTGCTTTCCTTCGCAATTTATATCGTGCAAATGGATATTTTTCCTGATTATAATTTTCTGCAGATGCTTAAAGACTTTTTGTTTTGGGTAGATCAAGATCTTGGTCCTTGGGGTCCTCTTCCACTGTAAGTGTACTCAGTGTGCTTGTAGAGTCTCTTTTATCCGCATTGAAGTGTCAGAATTGTTATATGCTTGGCATTGAAACTCATAGGAGCAGTCTTGGCTCTCTATTTCATTCCTCTGTTTTGTTTTGTTTGATAACGTACCGAGGTAGGTAAACACAATGACCTACTGGAATAGCTTGCAAACCGCGGTAGGGGTGGTAAGCCACACTTGGCAACATTGACTTTTCGTTCCTCTGGGCTCTGTTAATAAAAACTTTAAGTTTCTCCTTTTTGGAATATTGTGCGCAAAGAAGTTCGTAAAAAATGCCTGCGAACAATTCACTCTGTTAATGCACCTGGCAGATTTGTGGCATACATTCCTTTGACAATTTTGGCAGTCCCTGCTTCAATACTTACTGTAAGGATGTGCTTCTCTGTCCAAAGTCTTCTTTTCCAAACATTTTCATGTCTTGATAAATGATTATGAAAGTATGAATACATAGCATTGAAGTTTTAAATAACTTCTCCCACATCCTAATCAGTAATCATGGGCTCCTATACATTTCCTAACTATTGCACTTAACCGTAAAATCGTCCTTACCTATGTTCATCATCTCACAAAGTATAACTTCGTCTTAAGGTATCTGTCTGGCAGGATTCTAACATGAATCTAATTTAAAGGTGCTCTCTTGATCTTGCAAACCATTGTGTGATAAACGAGATATGAGTTTCCTTTTTGTTCTGTTGGTTGAGCTATGACTTCATTGTACTTACCTTCAGCTGGGTGGTGGCTATCTCTTTGGCTTGCCTATTGGTTTTGTTGCTGATTCAGTTGGTTCGACATTAGGCGTTGGAACTGCGTTTCTTCTTGGCAGGACCGTAAGTCTTTAAAGATCTAGAAAGCAGTTATTGTCCTTTTATCAGGAGCTAAAGCTGTATTTGTAAAGACATTTGCTTCTTCAGCTAGTGCAATAGATACTCTGTTGTTGCGTTTCCTTTTCTTTCCAACGGCGAGCAGCTAGGGAGGTCATTTGTTATTTTCAAGTTGGACGAATACCCGCAACTCCACGCTGTTGCAATTGCAATCCAGATGTCAGGATTTAAGGTTTGTATGTCTTCTCAATTTCGACTTGGACCCAGCTTCTTTCTCGCACCCAGCATTGAAATCGTTACGTTGATTTCTTTGTCATCAACTAGATTATATTGTTGCTACCGCTTGCTCCTTTAACCCCAAACAGTTTAAATGAGCTGATCTAATACCAGCCATCTGTTCAATGCAGGCGGTTATAGTGTTGAGCCTGGTGATATCTGGTAGGTTATGTTGAGTTTACTTTTATAGATGAACCGAGGATAATACTAACTGTTCTCGTAAATAGCCTAACACGTTCTCCGTTTGAAGTAGGGATATAACACACTTTTAATATTACACTTGAAACACACTTCTGCCACGTGCCAGTACATTGGATGATAATTGGGTGTTATTTTTAACATTTAGTCGAGCCTAGTGATATAGACACGTGGCAAAAGTTTGTTTGGTGCAATCCCGTGTCCGAGTAGAATCTGCGAATAAGGCTTTGGTAGGAGAGGCCTAAATGCTAAGACAACTTGGGGAGAGTCTCTAATCCCAACTACAACTAAAGATACGAAAAACTAAACTAAACTAAACCAACTTGATCTTCATTCCCCATATAATAATGTTTGAGGATACAAGCCATATATATAGGCAAATGATAAAAACTTCTAAGCAATACAAAAGATTGAGAGATCTTGGGCCATTCTTTGACCATATCTATGTTTGTATCATCATAACGTGTGCGCTATATCATTTTCTTCTAGGTTTGTGGCTTCATCTTGCAAATACCAACTGCTTCTTGATTTGTTTGTTAGTATTACTGATGTTTTGGGTCACCCGCGTGTCACGGGATACATTGGAGAAAGCGCTGGCTGATAGTGATGTTGGAGACGGCTCTCTTGACTCGCCGGAATCAGCTTCTCTCCTGGCTCACCCTGTTGAAACACTACACCAGCCTCTCACAAGTAGTTGAAGGGAAGTAGCTTTCCCTTTTTGCACACTTGTATATCCTCTGCTCTTCTGCTGGTTAATGCTGATGCCTTTTGCCTGGAGATCTCATGTAAACTGTACATTTTTGTCATAGCATCGTGTAACGAAATGTTACGAGGCGAAACACAATAGATAGATGACTCGAGTTGGCTTAAATGTTGGGCAGATTCGCAATGGGGATAGTTGCTGTTAAGAGTAGATAGTATTGGACAATTGACTGCATAGTGTGCAGTGTTCTTTTGGCACTGCGGGATTGAACGATCAGCGGGTTCACGCAAAAGTATTGAACACTGCGCGTAACTGCATAGTCTCACCACACACCCCATGCATCCTGAATATTTATGATGGGGAATTTCAATTGTCTTAGTGTCCAAACAAGAAAGCTTTCCGATTCCGAGCAAGCTCTGTATTCACCAAGAAAAGGCAAAAAAAACCCTGTCACGAGATGGCATGAGCACAATAATATGAGAATCTCACATGGTTGCTATAATTCTCATGGGAGAGTAAAGTTCAAAAGCAACCGAACAACATTTAAGAGTAGAAGACATCATGAGATATTTAAAAGTAGTGGGCAATAATAAGTTTGGTATTAGTCAAATATGGGTAGTAGCATCCGGTAAGAATTGATATAAACCATCGAAAGACTCGTGGAATCTTAGTCCATATATATAAATTCAGTACTGCAGCTGCACTAATAGAAACACAACTTACCAATTCATTGTACCAACCCAGGAAACAAATAAATCTGGCAATAACTAATCTACAGTAGATAAACACAGTCTTAAATCTTATAAATAAATTGGGCGAGCCTCCATAATCGAGCCACAATCCCTGTAAGAAAAGCGACCCTAAATTCAGTGAGCAACCAAGGTCTTGTGTGTGTTGTTGCACGTGTGGGATTCCATTGTTATTAATTTGGATATCCTCGTCAAAATCTTAATATTAAGGTGACCTGTCCCTACAATTCCTATATTTAAACCACCTTTCCTCACCCTCCCAAATCAGTGTGGGACAGGTTCTTAACACTCCCCCTTTTAAGACTCAGTAGGTAAGGTATGTCGGACTTGAACACCCACACACCATAAAGCGCAACGGAAATAAAAGGTCCCCTAACCTGGGTGCTCCGATACAAACTAAGTTTGTTTGGTAGAAATGTGAAAATCCTCGTCAAAACTCTTATATTAAGGCGATACCATACAATTCCTATATTTAAAACTTCTCTCCTCACTATCCGGGTGTGGGATGAGGCTCTGAACACACAGCTGCATCTAACCATGGTTAACTTGAGATGGCTGATTCAGTTAGCCAAGCCCCCATAGATTGAAACCCGTAAAGCCTGGGCATGAGCCTTAAAAGCCCCAGATTATGCTAATAAAGCAGTTCGCAAAGTTAACTAAAGTTTGGAAAGCTGTCAAAATGTTACATATAATGAGCACTCTTCCCCACCAGTACCACCACCCGACCTCCATTGTCGTTATAAGAGTTTTTGAGAAGCTCTAAATTTAATATACACTGTGTACCGCCTCTGTCTGCCAGCAGTTTGATTTGTGATATTTTTCTAGCTTTCTTCCTCCTATTCTCATCTCTTATCTCTCTCTCACACATATATACACAAGTGAAACACATTTTTCTTGCTCAACACTCCGAAATACAGGCTTATCACTGAAGCTTCCGTGATGTTTTTAATCCCGGCCCACAAGCTTCTATTTGTTTTCTCTCTGTTTCTCTCGTGAAGGTCTGCAGGAGTCTGTTTGACCCAGATCTGTACTTTTTAAGATCTCATTATCACTTAGTTTACACTGTGTTGTTGTTGTTGCTGTTCAGTTTTTCTGAAGTGCCTGAAAAATGAGTAGTAAAGAAGAGTTCTTGAAGATCCAGGTAGCTTATTCTTGTTCACTGTTCGTGATTTTAACTGGGTTTCTTCTATTAATATCTCAGTTCATTAATTTCCCTAAAGTTTCGATTTTTACTGTTGTCCAAGCTCTGATTTTTTTTCTGGGCTTGCTTGTGATTGTAGACTTGTGTTCTTAAAGTGAATATACACTGTGAAGGCTGCAAGCAGAAGGTAAAGAAGATACTGCAGAAGATTGAAGGTCGGTAGTTGAATAAATATTTCAGGCCACGATTATCTGTACTTTTTTTCATCAGTTTTTCCAAATCTTGTTTCAATTTTTCTTACAGGCGTTTACACTCTGAAGATAGATTCAGATCTTGGGAAGGTTACAGTTTCCGGCAATGTTGATCCGGCGACGCTGATGAAGAAGCTGATCAAGAACGGTAAACATGCTGAGATTTGGGGAACACCAAAGGCCAACAACCAGAACCAGAGCAAGAGCCTACAAATTGATAGTGGGAAAGGGGGTAACAACAAGGGGCATGGCCAGAAGGGAGGTGGCGCCGGCGCCGGCGCCGGTGGTAATCAGCCGAAAGGGGCTCCTAATCCACAGCTTCAGCAGCAGCTCCAGCAGCTTCAGCAGATGAAGGGGTTTCAAGATCTGAAATTGCCTGTCAACAAGTGGCAGGCTCAAAATCAGAACCAGAATCAGAAATCCGTGAAATTCGACTTGCCTGAGGATGATGATGATATGAGCGATGATGAATTCGACGATTATGATGACGACGACGACTATGATGACGATGATGAGTTCGACGAAGAAATCGATGATGGTCCGCCGGTGAATAAGATGAAGCCCGGGACGGGAAATGGACATGGCGGTCCGGCTCCGCAGATGCCGAGCATGCTAATGAATAATATGATGAAGGCTGGGGTCAATAATGGAGGAAATGGCAGCGGGCCAAAGAAAGCCAACGGTGGTGGTGGTGGAAACGTGAACATCCCTGTTCAGATGAACCAGGGTGCGAAGAAAGGTGGAAATGTTAACCAGAATCAAGGCGGCGGCGGCGGCGGCGGAAAGGATGGGAAGAACAGCGGTGGGCAGAACAAGGCCGGACCAGGCGGAGCCGGCGGAAACGGTGGTGGTATGATGGGCGATGGGTCCAAGAAATTGGACGGAATGAATTATGGTCCTCGTGCCATGCCTAACACGATGGGTCTGAATGGCGGTACTGTCCAGCAGATGGGTCATCAAATTGGCGGTCCGATGAGCAATCTCTCCGCCGTCCAAGGCCTCCCCGCCTCCGCGATGAATTCCGGCGCCGGCGGTTATTTCCCAGGCGGTGGACCCGGTCCCGAACATCAGGGTAACGCGTACTACCAGCAGCAACTCGCGGCCATGATGATGAACCAGCAGCGTGCCAACGGCAACGAGAGGTTCCAGCCGATGATGTACGCCCGTCCGCCGCCTGCCGTCAGCTATTACCCGCCCTACCCGTACCCGCCTCCGCCGGGCGAGCGGGTCGACCAGTACGCCATGTTCAGCGACGAAAACACCTCGAGCTGCAATGTTATGTGATCTGAGATTGAGAAGCTTCTCAATCGATCTGGGTTCTCGTTGAATTTTGGTTTGCTGTTTTTTTATTGTTGCAGTGCGTTGATCCCGGTTGGAAACCCAAAGTTTAGGAATTAGGGTTTCGTGATTTGGGGGCAATTTGGTAGATAAATAGATATGAAACAACAAAAAACACTCAACTGTGTGTGTGATTCTGGATTTCTGGAATGTTGATATTTTTATTATAATTTCATGGTTTATAAGTTGGAATTGCAATAAAATAAGATGTACGGGAATGGAATCTTTGACGAAGAACAGTAAAATAACACCTGTCTGGAAAAGTGGGCTCTCCGTTCTTTTATAATTATCCAAAAATATTTGTTTTTATAAATAAAGGGAAATCTTATTATGTACAATTCTGTCACAATTTGTGCACAATTTGTGTCGTGCACAATTTGTGCGTGTCACGATCAATTTTTGCCTCATTTAAAAATTTATACATATGAGATAGAAAATTTTCATTTTTTTTACGAAAACAGTAAAACATAGTTTACGATAATTCAATAGCGTGTAAGATTTTACTGATCCCATTTGAACGACCGTGATCAATTTGAATGCTTCCAATTTTGAAAGGATATAGATTTATTGACAATTGGTATGAGAGTTGATGAGGTTATTAATGATGAAGATCCATATTTAAATAATGAAAATAACTTCAGGTGTCTAATGTTTGATGCCAAATAAATGAGTTATATGCTGAATTTTAATTATGACCGTCAGATATAAGTGTTGAATCACAATCTCGACAGTCATGAATATAATTCGACACATAACTCATTTATTCGACACATAACGTTTGGCATCGTAAACTTACTCCACCTTATGAGTGTGAAAGTCATGAAAAAGGCATAAAATAATAATAATTATAAAATACTATTTTAATTATAAATATAATATATTTAGCAAAATATATTAAAAATAATAAAATAGATCCATTTAGTTTTATTAGGTTGATCATGATGGGTTTAAAACAACCATTATTTTTTGTTTCCCAGGTTAACTCAACCCATTTTCTAAACAGGACAATCTAGCCTGACGCACAATAGTTAAATAGGTTGACAGTGTTGAAAAGTATAGTCTATTAACCCGAAAAAAATAGATCGAGTTAGCTGGCATGCCCGTATGGTGACTTATAGTACTTTTTATTTTTTATTTTTTATTTTTTATTTTTTATACAGAAGCAAGACCATCAAATACATCCCTCATCAGGGAGGCTGGAACTCAAAATAAGGAAGAAGGGGTTCAGCACAATGCAAGCCTACATGTTCCAAAGTATGCACCAGATTATGCGAATATAAGCCTGCTCCTTCA
>JAOYMZ010059639.1:0-13123 GCA_025802335.1 Pinguicula primuliflora
CAGAACCGTAGTAGTTGCTCATTGTCGGATATTTGTTGTGCTGTAAGTATGAGTATACTTGTTGGTTGTGAGTATTAAGGAAATTTGTGGGCAAATTTATAGAATAGGCACCGGTCTTCGGGTGACCGGTATCTTTCTTTCCCGCGTAATGGTACATACCGGTCATCGAAATGAGTGACCGTTCCCGCCAACGAATCCACCATCTTCGAAAGACCGAAGATCGGTATCTTCTTAATTACGCTTATTAGGAATTTTAATTATCATCGGTCTTCGGAAGACCGGTGTCTTTATATACCGCTCTTCGGAAGACCGGTACCTCTCACTGATCTTTGACCGATTTGTGGCTAATTCAAAAATTAAGAAAAAAATTTCCTCATCTCATTTTCCTCAGTCCCCAATTTAAATCTTTCGCGGTTAGATTCCCGCCGGCGACGGAAAATGGCTGCCGCTTCCGTCATGTCGGACGAGAGACTATCAGCATTCTCGGAATCGGGTATCCTTCGTTTGGATGAAGCAAATGCCTTTTTCCTGGATCCTGTTCGGATTTTGAACCGGTTGTACACGAGGTTTAGGGTTTGTCCTTCCGCTTACTACTCCCGTTTCTTCTCCCATTTGAATTGTTCCAGTGAAAATCAAGACGATGCTCGTAAAGTCTCGAGAAAGCGTAAAGGGCGGGAAAAGGGGAAGAAGGAATTCCTAAATCTTAACTCGCGCGAGCAAATGGCGGATCGGCGTCATCGTGTGAGTGATCAAAACACTCGTATGGCTGTATCGTTATGCAATTCTCTTTTCTGAGGTTAATTGCTGGTTTCTACTTGAAGGAAGTGAGATTTGCATTGTTGGAGGCTCATGAAGCATTGCTTACTGCAAATAAACAATTGGGGATTCTGCAGAATTTGATGAATGAAGAAGGGGACTGCAACGGGAAACCAGCGATACGAGAGAATGAGCTTAATTTTGTGGAATTCGGGAATGTCTTTCAAGCTCCGTTCTATGAGATTGTTCTTAAAATTCCTGAAGATGAAACATCAGTTCAAAATGCAGGTTACCTTTTCTTGGTCAAACCATAATTCTAGTTCAAGATTCTCCTATCTCATTGATATGAGTCAGATAATTGCATTGGATATTTTGTGCATTTTCTTGCTTGTTTGGAAATTATGTCGCTTTAGCTTTTCTGCAGGCTCTCAGTCATGCAATCAAAATGTAGTTCCTGTGTTTGACAACCTCGTCGCCAATGTGAACAATGTTGACATAGAAGCTGAATTCTTGGACCATAAATACGTTTTGCCCAAGAACAGTTGTTTTTACATGGTATGGATCTACAATTATGATGCCCTTGTTCCTGTTTTTGTTGCAAATTTAATTTCTTGAGTGAATACATCCAGCATTACTGATACTTTGTTTTCCTTGATACGAGGAAGTCTGATATCTCACATATTCACAACCTGGTTCCTGGTAAGAATGCTCAATCATACTCTACATCCTTGGAATTTTTTTCACATGCCGAATGAAAAGCTTACGGTGCGGAAAACTGTTTTCAGCCGTCGGATATGTTATCCGACGGCTGCGATCAATTCACCTCAGTTCACTTAGGTGAACTGGATCTGGGTTGCGGGTTATGACCCGCGCGATCAGTCGCAGCCGTCGGATAACATATCAGACGGCTGAAAACAATTTTCGGCACCGTAAGTTTTTCATTCGGCGCCATAAATTCGGCATATGACAAAAACTGTACATCCTTGTACACCAAATAGAACATATCTTGGATAGAGAAAGAATGTTTGTGTGCCATTTTCGTTACTATTTCCTCTCTGCCTGAACCGGATGATGTTTAAATACCAAATGCCATGTATTTAGACAGGAAATTTGGATTGAGTAGAACGAGACTACCGTGTACTGTTACGATAGAAATCATGTATGTATATCGATGCCTTAAATAATCTGATTTCACTTTTGATCTTTGGCAGCTGAGTCTGATAGTGGCTTCAACCTTATAGTCATTGATCCTCCATGGGAAAACAGTAGCGCACTCCAGAAAATGAAGTATGTTAGTTCAATTTAAGCTCATCTCCATAAAAATCTACTGTTTGAAGCTGGAAAATTCCTGCTCTAGTTCTGATCAAAGATAGTGCTCGTAGGATCTCAAGTGAAGAAGATTCAACGTTATTACTCAGGCTTATTCCAACAATATACTCAGTTTGATCTTCTAATATGTTGTTCTTTCTTTTCAACAAACTGCAGATACCAAACATTACCGAATCGCCACTTTCTATCTCTTCCTATAAATCAACTTACCCATAGTGCTGGAGCCCTGGTGGCATTATGGGTAACCAACAGGGAGAAACTGCGTAGCTTTGTAGAGGATGAGTTATTTCCCAAATGGGGTGCAAAACATACTGCTACCTTTTACTGGCTCAAGGTAAAATAATATGTTCTCAATATACACATTGAACTAACATACAATGCAACGAAACATTTTCATCCTGGGTCAGATCTAGGTCAAAGCAGATGGCTCATTGATTGGTGAACTGGATCTCTTCCATCACAGACCATACGAGTGTCTTCTTCTAGGTCTCTGTCCCGGCAAGGTGAGCAGCAGTATTGGTTTATCCATGTACTATTGTTCTAGGTTCCTGGGTGGGTGCCTAGCCGCTTTCTCTTTACAACAATATTTCCCCCCCCAAAAAAATTAAAAAAATGGGCTTTTGCCCTGGCGGCAGAGCGGCCCGAAAATGCTTTAGGGCCGCCCAGCGCTTTCTCGAACACTGAGTAATACTATACTTTCGAACAGAAATCTCAATCACGATTCATACAGGAAACAGACTCGGAACAGCTGCTGACACTCAACCATATACCAGATAAACAGGTCTTCATCAGTGTTCCAGGAGATTATTCAAGGAAACCCCCAATTGGAGGTATTTTATGCCATGTTTTTTTTTTTCCTGTTTCGTTTGTGTTCTGCTCCCCTTCACTTCTGGTCAAATGCAAACCACGAGGAAATGAATATATGATTGATCACAGTTGCTCATTTTCTTCATTCCAACAGAGCTGCTACTGAACTACATGTCATGGTCTAAGCCCGTCCGGTGCATTGAACTGTTCTCTAGGGAGATGTTGGCAGGCTGGACTTCTTGGGGTAACGAACCACTCCATTTTCAAGACTCAATATACTTCAATAGAAGTTACTAAGAATCAAGATTCCGAGGAACAATATACCACGCTAATTTTTGACACCAAAAACACACTAAAAGTGTGTTAGTAGCATTTGATTGGCACATAGATTGGTCAACACAATCACACCATCCAATCAAATGTTATCAACACATTTTTAATATGTTTTTAGTGTCAAAATTTAGTGTCAGTGTAGCATTTTTCCAAGATTTCAGAGCGTCCCATGTAAACCACTTTGGCTATCCTTTAATTATTGTATGGATAATGCATGTGATCCATCCTCATGTTCAACTTTGGATGGCTCAAAACTCTTTTTTCAACTTCTGTCTGAATTTTGTAATCAAAGTTGCTCTTTTTGTATACATAATAATATTTAGGTAAATCTAGCATGAGAACAAAGTGCCAACAGATGGTGCCCGACTTATCCTGTTGGACCGGTAGCTTCATCAGACTGTCGGGCTAACAAAATTTTATTTCTTAACATCAGTCAACTGTCAAAGTAAGTTCATTTCAGTCGGTGTGGTTTAGGGTCATTGTTCTTTTTGAAGTTGTACACAACACTACAATGACATTTTTGGGTATTCAATTACTTCATGCCGAGTAATCTCAATAAGGAGTTCACGCAATACCAATTCACCTTACAAATCGGACCATTTGGGCCTATACCCGTGGTGGTGGTCCAAACGAATTGTTTGTTTATAGTGGGATTCGAACTTGCATCTCCAATACTATAATGACGAGTAATTTTCATATGTACAGCCTTATATGTACGGTAAAAAGTCCAACCCATACTTGCCATCATTCATCGTCAAAATTGGTTGTACCATTGGAAAATCCATGCATAAGAGATCAAAAAACTCATGTTTCGGTGTGGTCGACTTCTATCGCCGGAAATTTCTAAAACCTTATTAATGATTAATTAACCCGGAAATTTCTAAAACTCTATTAATGATTAATTAATCCAAGGGGAAAGAATTTTAAAAATTCTCGATGACGTCGTTATCAGTACCGAACCGGAATATGAGGCTTTTCACATCGCTTAGGATTCTCACATCACTTTCTCGAACACTAACGAAATCAATGAAATATCTCGGAAAAATCAACTAAATCTCCATTGAAGGTGTGGAAATTAACAAAATTATATCTTGTCACCGTAAACATCCATTTCTCTTCCGAACATTTAAGGTTCGATTAATTGTTTATTGCATGGTAGTGTAGTATGTTACTCGATTATATATTATACAACAAACAAACAAACAATGAAATATTTTCTTTCACCCCCGGCGCACGGCATCGCCTCCGCTTAGTTCTGCCGGTAAGCTATGTAATCCGCCAATGCCAGCAGCGGTGCCGCCTTGTCCGGCTGAAACTCCGCCAGCTGCTGCTTTGCCTCCTCCTTCAACCTCTCAGCAAACTCTTTCGCCTTCTCCAATCCCAACAACTTCGGATACGTCGTTTTGTCGACCACCAAATCTTTTCCGGCCGTCTTCCCCAACTCCTCCGATGATTTGGTCACATCCAAAATATCGTCCACAACTTGAAAGAGCAGACCGATTTTTCTAGCAAAAATTCTCAATTTCTCAATCTGTTCCCCACTTCCTCCGCCGAATAAAGCTCCGAGGACGACGGAAGCTTCTAGCAACACGCCGGTCTTGTGCATGTGAATAAATTCTAGTGTATCCAACCCCACGTCGGTGTTGTTGCCGGTGTAATATATGTCGACGATCTGTCCCCCGACGAGACCCTCAGATCCGACGGCCTTTGCAAGCTCCGTCACCGCCGCAACGATCCGATCTGCCGGCACGCCTTTCGTGGCTTTGGCAAGGAACTCGAAAGAGAAGGCTAATAAAGCATCACCTATTGGTGGATGAGGGAAGTATTAGAATTTAGAGATAATTGGCTCATAAATAAAAACCTAACTATTATATAATTTGCTTACCAAACAAAAACTATTATATAATTTGCTTACCAAACAAAAACTATTATATAATTTTTTTGTTAAGTCTTTTATTAGGACCGACTAATCCATGGGTCTCATGGAGAGAGATATACCATTGAACCGGTCAATTTCGGGTCGAAATTCACGATCGTCGGCCACAACGAATTAATTGCAACCTCTATGAATCAATCTAAGAATCTAGACTGTTTTAAAGACTTAAGTTTAAAATTCCCAATGAGTTGGGATTATCAACCATTATTAAAATGCAGTGTTATAAGCTCACATTACTTAATAACTACTAAAAGTTGGACTTGCAAGTCTTAGAGAAAATTTTGCTATATAAAAATCAATTAGTATAAATAAAAGAATAATGTTATTCATACATTTTTTCTTGACACTATCACTAAACACACACATGTGGCACCATTATAATAATGTGAGAAAAAGAAAAAAAAAATGGAAAAATGGTAACATGGATGGTGCCACATGTGTGTGTTTAGTGATAGTGTCAAAATAAAATATATGAGTAGCATCACTAATAATAAAAATGTATTGATTGAGTGTGTTACCTTTACTTTCATTTTTTGACCTTATTTATAAATTTCTTATCTGCTAAGAAAGTTTATAACATTATTAAAATTTATTTTGTACGATTTTCGAACACTATTTATTTTATATTTTGGATCAACAAAAAATATCTTAAATGCAACATTTTTTCGAACTATTCTCGTACCTGCCAGCACCGCCACATCCTCGCCGTAGATCTTATGACTTGTGGGTTTACCCCGCCGTAGATCGTCGTTGTCCATGCAGGGCAAGTCATCGTGTATGAGTGACATGGTATGGATCATCTCCACCGCGCACGCTGCCGGCACCGCCGTATCCTGTTCCCCGCCCACCGCCTCGCACGCCGCAATACACAGCATCGGCCGGATCCTCTTCCCTCCGGCCAACAGCGAGTACCTCATCGCCTCGTGAATCATCGGCGGTTCCTTGACCGAAACGGCCTCGTCCAATGCCCGGTTCACGTGGTTGGCCTTCTCCACAACGTAAGCATTGAAATCGAATTTCGGCTCGGTTTTGGGGGCGGCGATTTTTGTTCCGTCAGTGACGACTGCGCATATTCTTAAAGGTGTCGCTGGCTTTCTGGATCGGAATAAATCCTGCTGGATTTTCCGTTGGCCCAAGAAATTTCCGGTGAGTGGCTTTGATGTGTAGAGGATGGATGAAGTTTGAACTAGGGTTTCGGAAAGGTTCATCACAGAGGCCATATTTTTGTGTTGATTTGATTTTGTTCGAAGCAACTGTTTAGTGCTAGTGTTGTGTGGTTGATGTATAACCATAGACCAATGCATACATATATATATCTATCTATAAAAACAAGGAAGGTTTGAGTTTTGATGAGGAAAGATATGCGAAAGAGGGTTTTATTTGTGTGAGCAGATCAAACTTGACCAACTTTTATTTTATGAACAATCTGAGCCAAAGTCCATGTTGATGTGTTTGCAGGGTAATTGTAAAACTACATCATGTGGCCATCTCATTAAAAAAAGGATCACATAAGAATGGAGATCCATACATACATTAAATGCCATGTTCCATCAGTTGTATCACTTTTTTTTTGGTAAACTCAAAATTGTATGACTTTTGGAGTATAGATACAGGATTTTGATTCTATTAGAAAAATTTGTCCCACAATAGGAACTCATAATCTTAAATATAAATAAAAAATTGGGTTGAATTAAATCAAAATAAATTTATGTTTTAATAAAAGTACACATCAATTTATTACTAAAATTAACCCACACACGCATCTGCAGTTAAAAGATCCGAACTTAGAATAATGATCGGGTCTGATTTCATTAAAAGCCTAAGCCGAATTATGAATCGAGCCCAATTTCAACAGATTCATAAGATTTGGCTTAAAATTCACTTTTTTTTTTAAATTTGAACCCAATGCCTTTCGGTGTTTTGGTGACGAATGGTTGAAATAAAAATATGATATCCATTTCCGAATCAATATGATTTGGAGTCATTTATCAATCCAACCCGATCCACATCTCCAACTCCACTGGTGCGCCGGCCTTTTGGATTCACGCCGGAAAATTTGAGGAATTGTCAACATTGGCAACATGATTTTTTTAGAACAGCACGACAAGGAATATGTTATCCGTGCCATCATCTCTTCACGTGCTTCGTAGTCTTCTTGAACCTACTAAAAAAATAATGTAGTCTACTTGACTACTCTACTGTCCAGTTTTGACTCATTTGATGGGCCTATTTACAAAATAGGTTTGTGGCCCATAAACGAGGAGGTTGAAATTGTAAATCTTGCTCTTGTAGATATGCAACAGCACTTCCCAAGCGGTTGGGTGTAGAAGTGGAAGTGCAACATCGCCAACATGTCACCCACCTAATTTTGGCATCTGGCTTTAGATGCACCGGGATATGAAAGGATTCAAAATTGTGCGAGAAAGAGTCTGTCCTGGAGGAGGGTACATTCTCTCGCTTTTTATAGTTGTAAGACTGGTTAATTTATTTCGTGAGAGGATAATTAATGTAAACGCTACTTGTACAAAGTCATTTTGTACATTCTTGCATGTGCAAAGCCATTTTGTAGTAATGTGAAATTGTGAATACACCAAAATAATTGAAAATTGAAACGGATTTGATCTAAGTGTGTTTGGGCTCGTGCATATGCACGTGGGCTAATATATAATGCATATAAACTTACTTTTTTTTATAGGCAATTTTTTGTTTTGTATTAAAATGATAGAATTTACATATTTACACAATTTGGCTTTTCAATTCTCTCATGACCCATAACATTTCTAGACTTCTTAATGCACTTGGAATGTTTCCGGAATTGGATTCTCCGTCCAACCTGCCTTGTTCCACAGTAGCCAAAATCTTGAAGATTTGTTGTTCTTGAGCCAAATCCAGGCTGTGTCTTTGATTTTCCGCACAATGTGTTCAATTTCCGACGCCTTGTGTGAGGAATGATGTTCGTTTCTCGCTTTCCAAATTGTCCAAATTATTGCGATCCACATTACCTTCCATAAATCCTCTGTGTATGCTGCTGGACAATTTCGCAAGTGTTCTTCCATGCTTGGTACCCCCGTGATTGCGGTAATTCTTAGCCAATTCTTGATGATCTTCCAAATTTCCATGGATACTTTGCAGACAAAAAATAAATGTTCTTCATTTTCTTCTTTATCTTCTTGCAGACATGGATGATGGTAGGTGTGTTGCTCTTGTTGGATTATTCTCCGCTTCTTCATGTTTGCTTGGGTAGGTGATCGGTTTTGAAACATTTTCCATGCAAAAATTTCTATCCTCTTTGGAACTGTTTTGCACCTGACCTACTCCAGTTTCTTTTTTTCTGTGCTTGTCCAGTATTCTTCTTTTTGTTGCATAATCAGTTGATAGCAGTCCTTCACTGTGAATTTTTTGCTGTGATTTGCATCTTGTGACCATGCATCTTCTTGTGTTCCCTGCATAGTAATGTTAGAGAGCATAAGAAGTAGTTCTCTTAAATTGTCTTCCTCCATGTCATCTAGTCTTCTCTTCCAATCCACGTCCCAAATCCATTCACCATCTTGTAAGTGCCCCATATTTCTGATTTGTTCGTTCCTCTTTCTGGATTTCCAATACAATCTTGGATATTTTGTTGCAAGTGCTAGATCTCCAATCCATCCTTCTTCCCAGAAGAGTATGCTATCTCCTCTGCCTACTCTTAGCTTCCAGGAACTTTGATACCATTCTTGTGACAGCATCCTTACCAAATCTTGCCACCAGATTGAACAGTTGCTTAGATTTACTTGCTCCTGTCTTCTATGGCTCGTTTGATTGACTGATTCTGTTATCTCCGTGAGTTTACCTATCTTCAATCTTCTAGTGTTTCCATACTTTGATCTCAGAACTTGTTTCCACACTGAATCTCCATCTTCAATGATCTTGCTTCTCCATTTCCCTAAGAATGCTTGATTGAAGGCCTCACGATTTTTGATTCCAAGTCCACCTGCATTCCTGCATTGAGAAATTTTTTCTCATTCGACCCAATGAATTTTTTTATTTTGATTGTTCTCTCCCCAAAAGAATTTCTTTTGGATTCTCTCAAGGTTTTTAATAATGGTCCTAGGAGCTCGGTATAGTGTGAAATAGTAATACGGATATAGGCTTACTCTCTTAAAGACCATGATACCAAAACAATAGACTGAAGTACCACATATTATTATGTACTAATCAATTTTTCTTTTTGTAATCCGTGTGAGACATTTTTACTTGGCAAACCCTTTTGAGACTTGGTTATTTATATTATTTAAACTAGCCCAATGAACTTCAGTGACTCTAAGTCCATCAATATTCATGACCTTTTTTGTTGCTTGTGTTATTGTGTCATTGATGGTTTCATTGTGTCAATGAATTCTAATATTTGAGACTATATCTTTTCACATGATAAGTGTATAACGTAATTACTACTCAATGTTGCTTTATTATAAGTGATGATAATGGTAGTTATTTTTTATATACAGATTTTATTGAAAATAGTATGGCTTAATAATATCATCGTCCCTCATTGGAAATGAGTATTGATGTTAATGAGCTCCTTGGTAGAGTAGAATTATAAATGCATGCAATATAGTTGAGGTGATGCCAACTATATATTTATAATTTACTCAAAGGAAACCAAGAAACCAATGCAATATAAAGGTGACACAGCCTTACCCTGTATGTCATTCATAACATCATGAAATAAAGAATAGACACGGGCAATATTAATCATAATATTACTACAGGATTATGTTTTGTAAAATAGTTACATCACATTTGTATTGGTTGGATAACTATAATGTGCAGCTAATGCACCGCTTATAGTTTATGGTTGTAAAAATATCATTACTAATCTAATACAAATCCTCGATATAGGTCTCACCGATAGAATGAGAAACAAGATAAAGGATTTTATATACTTCTTATAAGACGTGTGTAATTTCATATGATAAAGAAATTAAACACATAAGATAAGATGACAAACTAAGATGTTATATGTTATAACGTTTAGTTATAAAATTCTAGCTCTTTCATACATCGAATGGAATTTTTCATTTAGAATTAATTCATAGACTATGAGCTTGATTAATAATGGGCTTAACTTGTTTTATAGGCCCATTATGTTTGTTCTAATAGTCTAAGTCCATGAAAAGAAAAGGTAATGAATGTTGCATGCATGACATGTGTAAAAACACACGTCTTGTGATAAATATAAGTAATTATTCATTCCTTTTGGGTAAGACTTCCTCAAGAACGAGTTCAAGACCAGGAACTTCTTTATCTTGAGAGAAAAACAGTGGGAAAAAATAATTCTAAGAGATTTGTGAAAAAGAAAAGGCTAGCTGATCTCTTGTAAGATCTACATCTAGTTTTATTTTGTGTTCAAGGTGAATCTTGAGGTATAAGTTTAGTTCGAGGTAATAACTCGAACTTAAGGGTTCTTTTTTATACATTAGTATGTGTGTAATGATAATATGATTACATAATTAGTAATGAAGACGATCGAATTTTTGAATTTCACAGTTTTAATTGTCAAGAAATCCCTACAGTGGAATCGGAGCTTTTCGATTCTCCATTCTGCTCATTAGAACATTTTAATCATATATTTTATGCATAAGAACTTAGTTAATATTTCCGGTAACTTGCACTAACTTTTGATGGGTAAGTTTTGTTGTTTCTAAGATTCTGTCATCATTTTATGACGTAGAAGGCTAGAAATTTATAAATTTGGTGTTGATCAGATTTATAATGGGCACAAACTTGGACACGAAAATGGGAAATCAATATTGAATTTCTTGTTTTTGCCCAAATTAAAAGTGCAATTTAAGGAAGATGTTATATAGATTTTTATGTATTTATATGATAGTCTATGTGTTCACAATCACGTGCAAGTGAATTCATAACTTGTAGCAAAAAAAAGTAAATTATTTTAAAGGGATTTTAATGATTCAGTGAATCACATATACTTGGTATAATGGAATTAACTGAATGGTACGACTGTGCATATGCTTGCAATAAATTATTGCATCTTTTGTTGTGATTTTGTAGTGTATGCTTGAATGCATTTATACATGATAGATTAAGAAATATGATTACGTGATCTATCGAACTATTATGCCATAAAGTAGTCCCCTGAAAAATTAAGCATGTTTCTTTCAGAGTTTATTCCACTTTGAGTTGCAAATGAATTTAGCATGAGTGTCATTTTCATTTATAGAGATCGTGAAATGTGTTGGGTGTTTCATCTAACCATTGATGGATGGGTCTTGTGTGTGGCACTTGGCTCATTCATCTTGTGGAGATGTTGCAATCTCACACATTGACCAAATAAATTGTGTTTGTTTAACAAGAAAGCGGATGAGTTCGCATTTCTTGGGAAATGTAGTTTGTTATGGAATTAATTTCTTAACTAACGACAAGAATCATAAAGTTTAAGAAAATACAAATGTTTGTAATATTTTCTTAAAGGTTATGATTGGTAATGGATTACCTACTTTGAATTCATGATTCGGATGAGACTGTCTTATTAATAATGGGATCTTGGATTACTACATTGTGGGACATTTTGAGATGTAGTAAAAAGTTTATAAACTTATATTACATACGCATTTACATTAAAATCATTAATATTTATATATTTGCAGGATGTCAGGTAATCTTTTAGTCCGCTCTATTATCGAAAAATACCATCTTGAGCTTGATAGTTCCAATTTTCTGGGTTGGGAGACCAGACTGAATATTATATTGAGACAAGAGGACCTCTCTTATGTATTGGTTCGAAAATCCCCAATACTAGACGAGAAAGTCACTGCTGAAGAGCAAGTTGCCAAAGAAAAATTTCACGAGGATGAATTAATTGTGCAGGAAATCATGCTTGGAAGTATAACGAGTGAACTTCAGCAGAAGTATCTTGATTTCACTCCCAAGAACATTTTTTTATAAGTAATGTCACTGAGAGAATTTGAACCTGCGACTTGAAAGTGCAATTGTCACTCACATAATTAATAGGCCAATCACACTTTGACTCACTCCCAAGAACATGATCACACAACTCTCTAAGATATTTCTTGATAGTGCTCGTAAGGAGCGTTATAAAACCACCTTAGCCTTCATTGGGTGCAAAATGGCAGAAGTTACATCTGTCAACTTGCACATGTTAAAAATGATAGGTTACCTCGAGAAATTGGAGAAGCTTAAAACACAAATTCCTGGAGATATTGCACAGGAAATCATCCTTCGCTCATTGTCTTCCTCATATAAGGACTTTATCCTGCATCTTCATATGAGGGAAAAAGCACCAATCTTGGATGAAATCCATCAAAGTCTCAAGCAAGCCGAAGTAGATCTTAATAAAGTAAAGGGTGAAAGAAATGTTTTGACAATTTCTCATGAGAGTAAAAATATCCACAAGGGTAAAGGCAAAAAGGTAGTTAATGTGCCAACTAAAGGCAAGGGGAAGAATTTTGCTCAAGTTAACACTTATAAGAGTAGGAAATCAACTCCTCAAACGGAATGTTTACATTGTCATGAGTTTGGGCATGTCAAGGCGAATTGTCCCAAATATAAGACTGACTTGGATAGTGGCAAAGTGGAACGTAAGCGTACCAAGACTCCCAAAGGTATCCTTGTTATTGAAGTAAACTTAACAACTCTTACTCATGATTGGATAACTGATACTCGATCATGTGCTCATATTTGTGCAAATATGCAGGCACTTGAGGATAGAAGGACTCTCATAAAGGGTGAAGTAGTGATGAATTTTCCTTGCAACCCAAAATGCCCAATTTCCGGCCTGCACTTAATATTTTCTCTTGTACCTGTGCTTTGGGCCGTTGGCCATTTTCCTCTTCCGGGCCCAAGTCTGGTCCAGTAGCCATTTTACCACAACAACACTGTGGACATTTCCGTCTTTTATCACACGACACAGAATGATTTGTACCTCGGGCCGGTGTATCGCGA
>JAOYMZ010059650.1:0-13122 GCA_025802335.1 Pinguicula primuliflora
GGCTCGTTTTTGACGAGTCTCACTATAAGGCACCCCCAAGTGTGTGCACACCCCCACACCACACACTCACACCATGTGGGAGCACACACACATATATTGGTGTGTGTGAGGCCCCCCTATTTAGGACTGTGAGAGGGTGTGGGAGGATGCCGTGGACCCTGTGGGTGCCTTATATCATTTTTGATTTTTGATAGGTAATATTGCTGAAAATTTTGAACCCACAACCTGTGAGTGCAATTATCAATCCCATAACCACTGGTTTAACTTCTCTTTGACACCCTCAAGACTCGTTTAGCTTCTCTTTTGAATTTAGTTTTCATCTCCTTCTCTAGCAAATACCCTTCTCTTGGGACTCCAAATTTGCCATGCACGAGGACATTCACTTTGGAAGGTGGAGATTGACTCGACCGTACTAGAAGGAGCTCTCTCAATCGATAAGTCATCAAACTCAAAGAGCCTTCTAATTCATTTCCATTCAACATTGTCCATTGATAAAAAAAAAAAAAAAACATTGTCCATTGATATAGTGAGGTCAACTCGGGCAAGGGGTTCCTCTCATCAATACATCATCTTATCTATCCCCGAAGATCTCTGAAAGATACTATTCATTCCTCGGGCCTTGAACTACACACCAATTATGCAAGGGAGCACAAATGACGAACACTTCAATAGGCTTTTTATGAAGTCCATGTAATTTATTTGTATTGGTTGAAGCTTTTGTACTTTGGTATAAAAGGAGGTATCATAATCTTTATCGCATGGAAATTTTCTGTCAGGAGTTCGGCATATAATATACAGTAGTAATAATAATTTCTGTTCGAGAGTTCGGCCATTTTGGCCGCCTAGACACCGTCTAGGAGGTCAAAAATATCAAGCCACCCCGAATTTATCCTGCGCAGTCTGGCTAGACGTCCAGGGACAATATGTCTAAAATATAATATATATAAATAAAATAAATTAATGTTGATGGCCGTATGCGGCCGCTCTGACCGCCCAGATTGCCTAGGAGGCCCCATAGACTAGTACAGGGAACGCCCCATTTTTTTTCAAACCTTAATAATACAACAAACAAACTGCTCACCACTATTCCTCTTGACAAACAACCGCAAATTTGATTTGATATGATATGAGGAAAGGAACTACAAAAATGAGTTATATCCTCCACCAAGCGGAATTCTAGGCTGGAAAACCGCAGTGACCACCAAATTGGGGCAGCAGGAGAACCCAATGCTCTGGAAGTGAAAAATGCTTGTTAGTCCAGGTGACTGAGAATAACAATACAGAAAAGGGAAGAAAGCAAGCATCCAGAAAGCATTTCGCGTAGTCAAGGTTTGAGAAAACGTTGGGCATTCCTGTACGCTAGGCGGTCATAGGGCCTCCTAGGCGGTCTGGGCGGTCAGAGCGGCCGCCTAGGCGGCGTACAGCCGTCAGCAAATTTAATTTATTTTATTTACATATACTATATTTTAGGCATATTGTCCCTGGGCGTCCACATCCAGCCAGACCGCTCAGGGTAAATTCGGGGCGGTTGACATTTTTTGCCTCCTAGACGGCGCCTAGGCGGCCAAAACGGCCGAACTCTTGAATAGAGCATTTAATAGAAATACATGAAAACACAACTGCTTCGACAGGATGGGAGCATCTTGCTAGGAGCCTTATGGCTTGAGTAGATCAACAAATAAATTACTGTATTGTATGTGAAAACAAATGGAATGAAATAGAACAAAGTGTCCAACAAAAGATAGAAAATGGAAAGTTCAAACAATCAAATAAAAATATCTACTCTCAACTGAAAACCATCAAGGATTGAAACTTCACCAGATATCTGTGCTTGAAAGGTACACTGACAATTTGACAAACTAGATTATTTCGTGATCTCATCTTATGATATAATGTAAAATATAAGAATAGGCAAGGAATGCAAAATGCTTATGAGAAACAATAAAAGGAGTAAATGACACTAGAATTGGCAAGACCGATTCTAGAATCCCCTCGGGAGCCAGTCACGATATAAATAAAATAATTTGCGTGCACAACTATGAGCATGTATTCAGTAACGAGCACGGAAAGAAATAAAGAGAGAATGATGTACCGGAATGCTTAGTAGAATTCCATGAGCATTAACTAAGACAGGTAAGGCTCTTCTCGCAGCAACTGGGATTGACTTTAACAATGCAAGGGCTTGCCGTGCTGATAATATAGCATAGTTCATTGTTTTTTCAGGAGGTTGACCCTCTACTGCAGCATGCTCATTTTGTGATCTAGGATCTGCCATATTCTTCTTGGCTAAATCAGAAAGATGTATCCAATCGGCGTCTATCATGTGGCGCACCTCAGCCGATAACTGACAACTAACAGTGCAAAAACTGCAAGAACATTTTTCGACGTCCAAATTGTTGCTGGACACGGCGTCCTCCGCATACAATTCATGACATGAAACTGTTTCTGGTGACTTCCAATCTAATACAAATCTATTCATAAAATATCCAGCTTGCCCAGGGAAAATTACTTTGCTCAGACTTGAACTGGAAGATGTCATATCAATATTCGACTCAAAGTCGGATATACTTTCAGCTTTAGACATGAAGTTTTCACTTTCTCCCTTCTGCATAGAAACAATAATCCGGTGCGTGGAGATGCTGAGAATGCCAAGCCTTATGGATTCTGTCAAAACAGACTCGGGGGATGCAGCATCTAGAAAAGGAATGGATAATGCATCTGGTGTAGATCTATCCATGCAGGCTCCACTATCTGTAATAGTCTGCTCTAATTCGCTGGTGTCAGAGAGATTCTTCATCCCATTTGAGTCTGAAGGAAACAATTTCAACATCGGAGGCGAAGATGAATCAGCCGAGCAGCATACCAGGACCATGGTTCCTTTCGATCCTGGAGCTGGACAAAGGTAGCATCCAGCTACTGTCAGACAAGTCTGCGAAAAAGCAAAAAACGGATAATTGTACATTAGGTTTTCTGAGTGGAGATAGAAACTCAACACACCCATACTTGAATCCATAGATAAAATGTTAGGATCCAATTGTTCTTTAAGAAACAAAGCTAATAAAAAGATAAACCATCAAACTCAGCATGGAGAAACTGCATGAACCTTGCACGGGTAAGTGCGTAAGTAACCGAGGAGCAATTTCAATGCCTTCCCTCGAACTGGCCTCTGTCTCTGTGAGATGAACTGATACATCCAACAGATAGATGATCCGAATGAAAGGTACAAAATAAGAATTAGGTCAGTGAAATGATACTTGTAAATTGGCAGTACCTGCAACAACAGAGCAGCATACTTTGCAAGGTATATGTCCTTGACTTCCATAGGACAGAGAGCTCCTAGATTCACCACTGCATAACCATGCTGTACCAATGGGAGTGTTAGGATAAGATCAAAATAAGGCAAAATGCCATATTATTCTTAATTATTTAATTTTCGACCATTTTCGTTTTAGCCAAAAAGAACAACCAGGTTAAATATATATGATTTAATTTAAGTATCTATCAGTTTCTTAGAATAATAAAGACCAGTCATCGTTAATATCAGAAAAGGAACCTCAAGTAGATAAACATACAGGCATGATGGCCACACTACAATTCAGCAACATGCGACAAACTTCCTCAACATGCAATCGTGTTACCCGACATGCTGATATAACTTGTTTAAGCTCAGCCTTGACAGCTACGAATCCACAGATACCAATAAACAGAAAAAACTGATTAACATTAAGATACAAGAATTAATAATATAGCCCCACATATTGCAAAGTGAAAATGACTAGATCGACATTGTTAAAACTTAAAAGTGATAGTGTATTTCAAGATTTGACACCAACATGCCAAAAGAGCCATTTCAAATGTTCTGATCCATTATATCTACAATGCAAATTATTTCAGAGAAAAGACTTAACATCCATTAAAATTGCAATTCCCATATTTCTACCCACTTCATCTGCGTGCTCATCATGCCCATCCTATAATCTACAACTCATTCTACATTCTAATCACTACGTGCATGAATGTAATTACCTACATGATGACAAATTATAAAATGACATTCTGATCCTATTGCGAGCAAACAAGGGACTTCTGTTTGTTGGATCATCCACCCATTCTTGACTACTACCCCAGCAAATCTGCAACATTAACACTAACATTGGTTTACCTAGTTTAGGAAAATCAACTAAATGTGAAGTATTTCACCGAGCCAAGTACTGGTATTTGAGGACTTACATTATACATATCATCTTTTGAGAAATCTAGAAGCGGCCTCACCAAAAAAATTCCACGAGCTTTTGGTCCTCCACCACAATCAACATTTTCTGAGAACATCTGAGTAATAAATGCCATGCCAGCAAGCCCAAGTACACCACTATTTCTAGATAATCTGAGAATGAATAGCTCCGCCTGCATCATGCCTACACTTCAGAATTTGAATGCATCTTCTTAGCATTTTCTGCTCATGCAATACTTATAGATCTAAGGTCCATCTTAAATGTGAATTGATCTCCTGTCATTGTTCCCAAAACTAAAATCTACCAGCCCAAAAAAGGATGTTAATAAGTCAAAAGATTTTAAGTATACAACACAACTGCCCTAATGAGGACACAAGAAGCCGTTTTCTACATGAGTTAGGATTGAATATTCGTGACCAAGGGAAATGCACTTTAAATTTGATACTGCACAAATGATGTGAACATAAATATATAATGTGGGTATCTGCGTGCTCCAGCATGTGTGGGCCACGTGGGTGGGTGGTAGGGGAGAAGGAATTTCAAACCTGATCATCTGCATGATGCGCAACCAAAAGTACGCCAATCTTGTATTGAAGACATATATTTTGCATAGCTGCATACCTGGTTACAGAAACCGGTCTCCGACAGGAAAAAACTCATTAGCACAGGAAATTGTATCTGCTATTCCATTTTGTTAGATACTTGGTTCAAGTAAAAGAAGCTTGAAGGATGTGAGCAAGGATAAGAAGAAGATTCAGTTGTATAAAGCAAAACCTTTTATTCCGAGCGGCTTTTTGCAAGTGACCAACCTTGGGTCTCCCATCTTGCCACTCACACCGCACAACTTCACATTGGATGCCTAAACACATGCTACATCACTTATCCATCATTTGGTGAAACTATGGAAACTTAATTTAGGAACTTTGCAGACAACCTAGCAAAATAAATAGGAACAAGTACCCATATCCATAAGTCGGCCAGAAACAAGGTCTGCTTCTTCAGAACTTTCTATTCTCAATCCATGATCAACAACAATAGCCAAAAGGCCATTAATTACATCGCCTCTTGCATTGGTTGACGCATCCAAATTACCAGATTTCCAGTCAGCAGTTAGAATAGAGAGAGCAACACTATCTGGGCCACCAGAAACAGCTATGGCTGAAAAGAAAAATCAAATGAAACCAAGACCCTGGCATTAAAAAAAGGGAAAAAAATATCGTACATTTTAAGATCTCAATGTGCTAAATGGCAAAACAATCGATCAAATCAAGCAAGTTCAATGTGTTATAAATTGATCTAAGAGTGTCCAACTGGTTATTCTGAACCAAGCCAAGGACAATAATTATGGAAAGAGAAAAGTTTAAATTCTTACAAACTGCATGGTGTAAACTCCTTTTGTAGAAATCTATGTAGATTCAATGAAGAATGAAATTCACGAGATCAATTAGGATGAAGGGTCATCTTTGCTACCCTGCTAACACCATCTGTATTAAAGTCATAAAGCAAGGGTTATGATATTAAGTCCAATATTGCCTAGTAAACGGGTGATATTAGTTTCCGTATGATACTAAACTGACTATCTGGCATCAAGCAAGGGCTATGATACTCCAATTAATTAAGCTAAATTTGATTTGCCAACTTACCTTATGACAGATAAACAAGCAGACAGAGGATGGACAATTTGGATGAGCTAACCACTTGAACTTCACAACTTAATTTAGCTACTAGTAAAAGGAATTAAAACCTGGATAAATTCTCAGCCCTCCGCCTCTTACAAACCCAGAGGATGAATCAGAAATATAGCTAATCACAACCATGATAATTTCACTTGCCGACTTAGTCATCTTCGATATACAGCAACACAAAGACGCTGAGCATCAATTTACTCATTACACAAAAAGATATAGATATTAAATTTAGAAATGTAAATGCAGTGTGTCCTCACCAATTCGTTGGTGGGGTTTTATGCAGGCCATTTCCATTCTTTGGGCGAACTTCTCTCTGTACACGGCCATGTCGATTTCCCGTCGCTGGTGGTGGCTGCAAATGCAGCGAACAGGCCTGGCGCAAGATGCTTTTCCGAGCCATGAAATGAATCCAGGTACCATCATCATGGTCGTGCAAACTGCTCTTACGTTGCCGTTGGAAGGTATTAGGGGACCAAGGGCTGCCATGGATATACATACAATCACGCTAAGGCCTACTCTAACTGGCTGAATTAATCATTCCACCATCGAGCTTGAGTAATCGTTGTCTTATGCATCAAGAATAATGCTCAATGAACCAAAATTCGGGTGTCACCGGAATACAACAATTCAATGTAACCATTTATTAGGGTACAAGTTTTTGGTGCAATGCAACAATTTGTTCAGGTTTAGAGCTTGCAGGATGCTATTCCAAACCTTATTTATTCAATTTTTTTAATTGAATGTCAGGAATTTCATTATATATTTTTTTAGGGTTTTAAAAATTTTCGACGACGAAGTTATCGGAATCGCAATCGAGCGTGAGACTTTTGATCTTTATGTATAGCTTTTCCATTAATGCAATATAGTTTTAAGTCACCCAATCAAAAAATTAATTATATAATTGGGTATATAATGTTAGATTGGTCCGACTTATTATGAGAAAATTTGATCAAATCTTTCCCCCATAATTCTCGGGATTTGAGTTACCATAAATCCTGGGATTAACTCCAAATCTTCCCCCCATAATCTCCGGGATTTGAATTACCATAAATCCTAGGATTACCTTGTATGGAGATCCTCCTTGTACGTCTACATAGCCCTGTAAAACAAGAAGAAAAAGTGAGAAAAAGAAGGAATAAAACTGAGAAGCTCTCTTCCCCGTGGAGTAGGCAATGCCGAACCACGTAATTTGTGCGTGTTCTTTACTTTCCGCATAATACTCAAAGTCTTCATGGTATCGGAGCAGGATTGTGAATCCTAAATTTCGTCATATACCAGTCATTAGACAGTGATCGAAGGATGACCGAAACGGCCATCGCTGAGGCAGCCAAAGCACTAGGACAACAACTGGCTACAATCGTTGAGAATAAGCAAGGTGAGGGTGCACCAAAGGAGGAAGTAACAACCGGAAGCAATCCGAGTGATGTAAACCTTAAGGAAGTTCTTACCAACCACAATTACCCATTATGAAGGAGACGAATGGAAATCGCTATTGGAGGCCGAGGCCGCATAGAACATATTACCGGAGATCCTGCACCTCCGAAAGTGGGTGAGCCGGGTTACCATCGCTGGTGGGAGAGAGATCTCCAAGTCTACGACTGGATCACCAAGAATATGGAAGACGATATTGCACAATAATATACGAACTTTCCGACTGCGTGTGAATTATGGAACGAATTGTCCAAGACGTTTCAGTCAGGGGAGGACAACCTGCTGATCTTTGATCTAACCACCAGAGCAGACAAATTAAGCCAGGGAAATATGAGTATTGAAGAGTTCTATAGCAAGAGTAAAAACTTATGGATGGAAGTTGATCGACGACGACCAAATCCGATGAGGGATTCAGAGGACATCGTTAAGTTCAATACACTGCAGAATGAACACAGGTTATTTAAATTCTTGGCTGGATTGGATGATATATTTGATGCAATTGTAAGGGATATTTTGAAGGAAAAAGAGTTACCGGATATGGACGTTGCCTATGCCACTGTCCGACGTGAGGCGGCGTGCCGGAACATTCTTGGACCTGGAGGTCAGAAATCTGAATCAGGGATGAACCCTACTGGACCCAGGTCAGGTCTCAAATCTGGACTCATCATCCATCACGGGTCCGGAGCCTCGGATCATGAATCTGGAATGGGTGGGTCAACCACCAATGGAGCAGAAAGAAGGCTGGGCCGCGATGAAGGCGGAGCCTACTATGGAGTGGGTCAACCCGTCCCAACTCAGTATCAACATGCAGTGCCTCATAACTCTCCGGCCACCACCACTGCTCGCAGAAACTCAACGCCACCGTACGACAATCGGTCAGAAACGAGCAGGGGTGTCTCTCAAACATCATACCAGAAGGAGACCCGGATCTGTAACTTCTGTGGAATTCGGGGTCATATCCAGCGGGACTGTCAATAGGCGAACAGAAATTCTCGCGACAGGGGGCGACAGTAGGGTAACAGACAGAACCGAGGAACTGTGGCGATAGGGGAGAGTTTGGAAGAGGGAAGTGAAGCTAGAGGCCTCGTTGCGGTCGGCGTTGGAAGGCGATGGACCACCGCCGATCGCTGTGACACTCCGGAAAGCTCCAGATCTGAGGAGAGAAGACGAACGGTTGACGAAGATTCCAGAGGATGTCGACAAAATAATGAAGGTAAAAGGTCGATTTACTTCTGTTCGAAATTTAAGTATGTACAGGATGGACCAGTTGTATTGCAGGATGGGCCAGCGAGTTTTATTTGTAGTGGGCCGAAAAAAATCAGAAGGAGAAACGGGCTCGGGCTGCTGGGCTGCGTGCAGAAAAAAGGAGTGGGCCGATCAGTGGAAGTAAATTCGAGCCCAGGTCGTAGTGGAGCATGGTTTTTCTGTGACGGATGTTTCAGAGAATTTGATGATGAAATTTCGTATACTTTATTAAGTTCAGAATCTAAATCTCGTAAATGAATTTTCGATTGTAGAGCCACTGATATTGTTATATATGATTCTAATGATATTGTCAGCCCTCAGGTTCCTCGGAAGAAAGTGATTCAGACAGCAAGTGGAGAACGGTTACCTGTCTCGAGGGCAGGAACATTAGAGATAACGCCATCACTGAAGTTATCCAATTGTCTCCTTGTGCCCTCGTTATTGCATAAATTATGGTCGATTAGCCATGTTACACGAGAGTTGAATTGCACTGTGCTAATGTACCCATCCTTCTGTGTGCTACAAGATATTCGGACGAAGGAGATCATTGGGCGTGGCAGTGAGCGAGATGGGCTGTATTATGTGGACGAAGTAACAATGTGTGGAAGTACTCGGGCAGCCACATCAGACCAGAAGGAGAGATTATGGCATCGTCGGTTGGCACATCCTTCAGATGGTTATCTTAAGAAGCTATTCCCTAGACTTAGTAACCTTCCTATTCATTATGATTCATGCTCTCTAGCTAAGACTCATCGGGTTTCGTTCCCTAGTAGTTTATCTCATGGTGAGAAACCAATTTAAAAATTTCATGCTGATGTTTGGGGACCAACTCCTGTTTTGGGAGGTGGAGGATTTCGATATTATTTGTTTTTTGTTGATGATTGTACGTGGATGTGTTGGATTTAATTTTTGAAGAATAAGTCAGATGTTTTCTCGAAATTTGTGCAATTTTATCAGATGTTGAATACTCAATTCAGGGCTAGGATGAAGGTTTTTCGAACTGATAACGGTGGAGAATTTGTTAATGCAAACATGACCAATTTTTTCGCAGCCCAAGGACTTGTACATCAGACAACATGTCCATATACTCTGGAACATAATGGAATTGTAGAGCGAAAAAATCGAATTTTGTTGGAAATCACGAGGGCAATAATGCTTGAGTCAAGTGTCCCTCAGGATTTTTGGCCTGAGGCGGTTAACACGGCCACATATCTGGTTAATCATCTCCCGACCAAGGCGTTACAATCACGAACGCCTTTGCAGGTGTTATCCTCTCATACTAGGATACCTATGTATCTTACTTTACTTCCTCGGGTGTTTTAATGCTCGATTTTTGCCCATATTCCTAAGTCCCATCGTACCAAGCTGGATGCATGTGCTCTGAAGTGTGTATTTGTGGAAATCACGAGGGCAATAATACTTGAGTCAAGTGTCCCTCAGGATTTTTGGCCCGAGGTGCTTAACACGGCCACATATCTGGTTAATCGTCTCCCGACCAAGGCGCTACAATCACGAACGCCTTTGCAGGTGTTATCCTCTCATACTAGGATACCTATGTATCTTACTTTGCTTCCTCAGGTGTTTGGATGATCAGTTTTTGTCCATATTCCTAAGTCCCATCGTACCAAGCTGGATGTACGTGCTCTGAAGTGTGTATTTGTGGGGTATGGAGTGAATCGGAAGGATTATCGATGCTTTGATCCGGCTTCGAGAAGAGTATACACTACATTACATTATAATTTCGTGGAATCCGAGTTTTTCTATCAGTTTTCACCATCTAGTGGTCAAGGGGAGATCCGTAATGACACACTAGATTGGATTATTATGTCACCACTTGTGTCGTCGACCGTACAGACGTCGTCGCCCATCGAGCTATCATCGCCACCCAATGACCCTTCGTCGTCGGATATCGAGGTACGTTCGGCTACTGAGGTTACTGACTTATCTCATCCCATATTTGTGGATTGTTCTACTTCTCCTATGCAGCACATGGACGAGTCAGGATCGACTGTGGAAGATAGACCTGGAGGAGAGTAGACTCAGCAGACCCGAGTACTACCTGCATAGAGTACGAGAGGCATTGCAGCAAGGAAGTATTCACCTAACCACATTCCCGAGGCCAAGAGGTACCCTATGGCCAACCTATTCAGGAGGAGCGAGTCGTTAGCTGTGAAGTCATTTGTGATGTCACTTTATAGTGAGGAGGTGCCTCGAAGTGTGGAAGGAGCAATGTCTATCCCGAAATGGAAAGAGATTGCCCTTGGGAAAACGAGAGAACCATAAAATGAGAGCTCTGTGAGAAATGAGAGCTCTGCGAGAGAACCATACTTGGAAAAGGAAGAGATTGCCCTTGGGAAAACGTCCAGTGGGTTGTAAGTGGGTGTTCACCATAAAAAGGAAAACAGATGGATATGTTGAACGGTACAAGGCAAGATTAGTTGCAAAGGGGTACACACAAATATATGGTGTAGATTATTCTGAGACCTTTTCTCCGGTGGTAAAGATAGATACTATCCGGGTGTTGTTCTCAGTTACTGCAAACAAGGATTGGCCACTACACCAATTTGATGTGAAAAATGTTTTCCTTCATGGGTACTTGGAGGATGAGGTCTATATGGAGGGACCCCCCAGTTTTTCAGGAGATTTTCGACCAGAGGATGTGTGCCAGCTGAAGAAGGCTCTATACGGTCTAAAACAATCCCCTAGAGCATGGTTTGGATGATTTACACTTGCTATGAGAAAATATGGATATGTGCAGAGTAACTCCGACCACACGCTGTTCATAAAGAGGAAGGGAGGATATATTACATGTCTGCTAATTTATGTTGATGATATGATCATTACAGGAGATGACAAGGAAGAGATTGGGGAATTAAGGAAAAACTTGTTCTCTGAATTAGAGATGAAGGATCTAGGACGACTCAAGTATTTCCTTGGGATAGAGATGAGGTCGAGAGCAGGGATACATATTTCCCAGCGGAAGTATATTTTAGACTTACTTGTAAAGACAAGGATGCTTGAGAGTAAGTCAGTTGACACGCCGATGGTACCAAATCATGGTTTGAAGATGGTAGAAGGGGCAGTAAGTGCAGACTGTACCCAGTATCAGCACGTGATAGTGAAGCTAATTTACCTTTCCCATACCAGGCCAGACATGGCATATGCCGTTGGGGTAGTGAGCCAGTTATGCAAAACCCACAGAAGAATCATATGGATGCTGCCTTGAGGATTGTAAGATATCTGAAGGGGATGCCAGATACAGGAGTGATGTTTAGAAAGCATGGTCATCTTAGGATGGAAGCATATACTGATGCAGACTGGGCAGGTAGCCCGATGGATAGGAGATCTACCTCTGGATACTTCACGTTCATAGGAGGGAACTTAGTAACTTGGAGAAGTAAGAAACAAAAGGTGGTGGCTTTGTCTAATGCAGAGGCAGAGTTCAGGGGTATCTCTAGAGGCTTGACTGAAGTACTATGGTTGAAGAAACTGATGACCAAGTTGGGATTCCCACCAGAACAGTCTTGTCCTTTATGGTGTGATAATCGAGCTGCAGTACATATTTCAGAAAATCCTATTCAGCATGATCAAACCAAGTATGTGGAGATTGACAGACACTTTATCAAGGAGAAGTTGGAAAATGGTGTGATTACTCTTCCATACGTGAGATCAGAGGACCAGTTGGCAGACATACTCAAAAAGGCTGTTGCAGGTCGAGCATTTCACGAGACCTTGTGCAAGTTGAGCATTAGACACCCCACTGCCCAACTTGAGGGGGAGTGTTAGATTGGTCCGACTTATTAGGGAAAGATTTGACCAAATCTTCCCCCCATAATTCTCGAGATTTCAATTACCATAAATCCCGGGATTATCTTGTATGGAGATCCTCCTTGTACATCTATATAGCCCTGTAAAACAAGAAGAAAAAGTGAGAAAAAGAAGGAATAAAATTGAGAAGCTCTATTCTCTGTGGAGTAGGCAATGCCGAACCACGTAATTTATGTATTCTTTACTTTCCGCATAATACTCAAAGTCTTCATATAATTGGGTAAATAGTATTGGTTATAAGATCATTATTCCAGGTTTAGGTATATAAGTTTTTGGTGCAAATTAGGGGTGGCCAAACGGGAATTCGGTCCAGGTATTAGCAATACCCAGAACCGTCCCATTTAGGTTCGGTGCCAAAATTTCGGCACCGAACCCGTCCCGATTTCCCGCATTCCCGAAATAATCGGGAATGCGGGAATCGATTCGGTTTGGGAATCGGTTCGAAAATTGGTTCGGGAATCGGTTCGGGAATCGATTCTTCCCATTGATTTCAGGTTCCATATTGAAAAAATATCCTTTAAAGCATTAACTTACCAGTTGATACATTGACCACCTTGATACGAAAAACAAAACTTCTAGGCCATCAACAAACTGCATTACGGTGAGTATAGAATCATTGACGTATCCCGGAGTACCTGCTCACGACAAAGCAGAATTTATAGGAAAGAAGATTGCTTGACCATCAACTTTTCGACATA
>JAOYMZ010059661.1:0-13122 GCA_025802335.1 Pinguicula primuliflora
AGACTTTTATCTACAATGTATAAGCTTTCCAATGGTGCGACCAATTTCGAAAATAGATGATGCTACGAAAAAATTGTACACGGATGGGATAAACTGACCACAGTAAAACTGTCCATAAGAACTAGACTCTCTATATATAGGCCACGGTTCTTATGCACAGCCTTATATGCTCAATTCCGCACTCAACTCATACTTCCCACCGCTCGTCGTCCAAATTGGTTGCACCATTGGAAAGATCATGTGTTGGAGATCAAAACCCCATGTTTCGGTGATGTTCTGACGACTTTATCACTGTTTAATTTAGTTTTATATTTTCCCCTTGGGTTAAGTAGTCCTTAATAGGGTTTTAGAAATTTCCGGCAACGAAATTGCCAGGACTGAACCAAAACATGGGGCTTTTGATCTCCAACACATGGTCTTTCCAATGGTGCAACCAATTTTGACGACGGGCGGTGGGAAGTGTGAGTTGAGTACGGAGTTGAGCACGCAAGAACTGTGCACAGGAACCGCTCCCTATATATATATAATAATAATAATAATAAAATATATAGGACAATCTTCATGTGTACAGTCTTCGTGTGTACAACTCGTGTACAATTTGTGTGTAGCACCATCCATTTTCGAAATTGGTCGCACAATTGGAAAGCTTATACATTGTAGATAAAAATCCTCGTGCTTTGGTCCGATTTCTGGCAACGACCCTATTTAGGACTACTTAACCCAAGGGAAAAATGTAAAACTAATTTAAACGGTGATAAAGTCGTCGAAACATTTTAATAGTGCGATCAATTTCGAAAATAGATGGTGCCACACACAAATTATATACGAATTGTACACGCGAAGATTGTACACATGAAGATTTTCCAATACATATATATAATAAGAGATTGGATCCTGTAGTCAGTACTGCTGTAGGCAGCTTTCATACTGCAGGCAGTTTCTTTTACAGGATGAAATCTGGCAAAAATGATATAAGCCACCCCCAAGTAGGACACCACCCCCCACACCCTCTCATATTCATAAATATTGGGCCCCACACACACCAACATGTCTTTCCACCCATTAAACACACAATTTTAGCAGCCATCGGTTGCTGCTTCCTGGCAGCAAGGACGTCGACATTTCGAATTGTAGCATGTTCTCTCTGATGTCGTCGCCCTCCGCCATGGTGGTGAACAAGTAAAAGATGAGGAGCAACATCAGAGGCGCTCCCTTTAAACCCATTGAACCGCTGCCGGAATCAGCCGCCGCTGCTGCATAATTGGAGGATTTGGACACGGTGACTGCGTTGGTGGAGGATCTGTTGAGGTGTTGGAGCTCGGTGGTTCACTGGTGTCACAGCAATTCCAACAAGGGTGAAAATGAAATCGGATCTGACGAAGGGAATTCCTCTTGAACTGAGATTGGGCAATTGAGAAGACCCTAGCATAGAGAGCATAGAAAAGTCTCTCTCATCCACTTTGATCCAATAAATAGTAACTGGGCTGGAAGAGGATCAATCGGTGCATCTTTCGCTTCCAAAGTCTTCGCCTTTGCCTTTCACTTCTCTGCTGCATACGACTTTCCACGGGTTCCATTCCTGATGACTTCTCCGAATGAAGAAAGAGGATTTGCAGTTTAAATGAGAGAGAGGCAGTCTAAATGATTGATAAAATCAGAGCCTGTCAGATATAGGACACCACAGATGGAGATAAATTTTTGTGCCCTAAAAATTTTTCTTCGCTGCTAAAATGCCCTGCCGCGCTGAAGCCTCCAGCGCGGCAGGGCCTCGTGCTGAAGCCTTCAGCGCGACCTCCTTAATTCATCATTAAGGATATCACGCTGAAGCCTTCAGCGCGGTTTAGCATCCACGCTGAAGTCAAGGCGACCTTTCCCGTCCCCTTCCGCATTGTTGGCTTCTGCGTGGACTCTCCAATTTAAACAGCCCCTGGCTTCCATTTACCTCCACCTACAAAACAGATATCATTTAAAGTATCTATCTAGAAGCCTTCAACGCAAATTTGAAGTGCCAGGAAGAACAACTACCAGTTGTCTTCTTATTTTACAGAGTATTTTTTAGTATTCGATTTTGTGAATTTTAAATGTTTAATTTTGGCGATTCTAGTTTTTTTTGACTGGTTTTCCGGTTTAAGTTCACAAATCTCTGATTTAAATATGCCTGCAGAGTATGTCGAGCCAAGCTCATCAATTTAAAATCTCGATTATTCACATGAATCGTATCCAAATCATTCACAATATCCTTTTGTGCCAAGACAAGATATTTGGTCTCAACCAATGAGCCAAGGAGGTTATTCTCAGCCACAAAATAGCTGGACATTGCCTCAAAGTAATGCAAATGACAATTTATCCGCTATTCTCGATCCGGTAGGTGATACAGCAGACATTGATGTAGACCCCACCAATTCTGAACCTGACACTGAAGATGAGGGAGAGAATACAACCTATTCCAGTGCAGTCACGTGCAGATCACATGTATGATGGATCATACATCCCATATTACCAGACGGCATGTCCTATGATGAGGGACTCAACGAATATTCCACCGCCATTGAGCAAAAAACATTTCAACGAAAACTTAGGTCTGCTTGAAGGGGGCCAACTGTTCAGAGATAAGTCTCATCTGCAATATTCGGTAATGAAGTACCATATTATGGTGGCAAAAAGGGAGTTTTGGGTGGTTAAGAGCGATAAGAAACGGTGGTATGTTACTTGTAAGCATCATGCCGAAGGTGAAGGATGTGATTGGGCGCTCACTACGCTTTACAGATCCGATGGTTGTAAATGAAAAATAACTTTTATCGGGCCAGAGCACAGGTATGATCCTAATGTGGTGATCGGGTATCACAGTAATCTGATGAATACATTTGTTGCACATGAGTTGTGCGGCCTAGTCCGTAATGATGCATGTAATACAAATTTATTTTTCTGTGCAATTCTTATATATGTACGGTCGTAATTTGATGAAGATATTATTATTTTTTAGGCTTCATGGCGTATAAGACTCAGTAGTTGGTGCAAAATAGATATGGATTTGAGATTCGATATTCAAAGGCTTGGTGGGCAGTCCAACGTGCTTTTGAAATAGAGCATGGTACGTGGATGTCTAGTGTTGCACATCTACCTGCCTATCTCGCAGCACTACAACATTGCGATCTGACACATGTTGTGGATTGGAGGCTTGAGGATATTAACAACCCAATGTAGAAGGAGCTAAAATATGTGTTTTGGGCCTTTGGTCCTTGCATAACTGCATACCAACACTACTGCCATGTTCTATCTATAGATGGAACACATCTATACTGCCCGTACATGTTGAAATTACTTGTGGTGGTAGCATTAGATGTCAGTGGACACATATTGTCAGTTGCATTTGCATTTGTAGATGAAGAGAACACTGAGGCATGGCGTTGGTTTCTTGAGAAGTTAGAAGATCACGTCATGTTAAAGGATGCTAGGCATCACTGCTTAATTTCGGACAGGGGTTCCAGAATTTTGGGAGCTATTCTTGACGTATGCGCATTCAATGGCGAAAGAGGTGACTCTAGATTTTCCTTACACCATATATGCTCCAATTTGAATCATGAATGCAAAGACAAGGTGACTAAAGGAATGACATGGAAAGCCGGCTCACGAGTTAACAAGACAAAGTTTCACAGTCAGATGACCACAATATTCCATCAAAATCCAAAAGCGCACGACTATCTTATGAACATCCCTTTGGAGATGTGGATATTGTCGTATGATGGAGGACCATGCTAGTAATTCCATCTCAAAATAGTGTTGGCAGGCCTCCTGATCGTGGGCGTGAACGTGGTAGAGGAAGTAGGCGTGGACGCCAATCAAGTGATGGCGTACATATTAATCCATTTATATAGTATTTTGTATTAAGCTTTTATTATTGTATCAATGAACTCATTTTACTTAATAATTTATTAAGCAAAAGCCAATACAACAATTCCTTTAATGAATAACAAATAAAATTAATTCAATCCTCGTCTAAGAAAATCAATAATATTTCCTTTATGCAAATCTTCCTCGTCCTCCTCTTCTCCCAGATTGGTTTGTTGATGTGAAGTACCCGCTTCATGATCGTGCTGCATTGGAGGAGAGCCCGCCTCGTTTTCAAATTTGCCAAGTAACTTCTTATGTATCTTCACAACAAGTGATGTAATCCATAATGAAGTCGCCAGTTTTGGGTGCTGGGACGCTTGAAACAAATCTTGGGCCTGCATATTTAAATATTTATCAGATCAAATAAATTTAATGCGTAAAACAAATAAAAATATAATAAAATAAATACATACCAGAAGAGCCATGAAAGGTGCATAATTTATTAGCACACCGGCTTGCTCTGCCGTGTTCACGGGAGTGCAAAATCTTCGATTGTGTTGTTCGGCCCACTCCAGATAGTCAGGCGCCCAAGTAATTAGCACCCTATCACCTCTGACGTCATCGTACAGGATGTTCATATAATGATTCACCCACATATCACGATGAAGGATCAGATAAGGTGGCCAATTGTGCTTTTTAAGCCTATCATGCGTCTTCGTGTGTGCCAGTGATTCTTCTTGAACGTCCACTGATTTAGGTATCCCCTGAGTCAAACCAAATTGATGAATGGTACGTCTACAGTGCACGAACTCGATCATACTAAGAAAAATGATGGCCCCATCGTACGTCCATAGCATGCGATCATTAAGTGGAATACGACTCATCTCCTCTTCAGTATATGGTGTGGAATTAAACTGCAAAAAATAATACAAAAATCAAAATTAAACGTATAATTTATAATAAACTGAAGACTGATAGATAATAAAAATAAAATTATACCTGAGAAGCCCCAACGACATTAAAGGACAGGCAACACTCGAACTCGATGCGACTCGACGCTTTCACTTCTCATCCATCTCACAAATCGATTCCCGAATACATCGGGAATATTTCCACGTCTCTGATCTATGTGAGACGGAATGATCCTAGTAGGGATCAACACAACGGTGAAGAAGCGTGAATATCCTCATATTTGCAATAATTTCATTGCGCCGCCCACATTCTTGTAGTTATCCACATGAGTCCTGCACAGGTTGTTATACAGACAACACAACAATGCATTACCCCAACTGTACATGGGTATCGTCAAAAAATCCACTATGTACAATAACAAATCAAAAGGTATCCTATATTTGCTACGATCCGAAAATATAAATCCACCCAAAATCAGGGCTATGATACCCCGGTCATAATATTATAGTTCTAATTCATCACTATTTTCATCTATCTGTGCCGTCACAAAATGTCAATCTATCTTTATAGGACAACTCTGATATATCCCCCCCCCCAAAAAAAAAAAAAAAACCAGCAACAATTATATAATTAATAACATGATCATGCAAATTAAGCGCACGAAGCCATTTATCAAGATGTCTGCAATTTACTATATCGTACATACTTATTTCATCTCTTAAAACACGTATACTTCTATGATTCTCCAGATCTCCGATAACATCCGGAGAATCTGGGCGATATAAACCGGGACGCTGACTCTCATCATGAATATAACTCATATTGATATCTACAAAATATATTATAATAGTAAGAACAATACATAAATTTAATATTAATAATTAATATTCGCATAATTAACAAATTTAATCATGTATTAAAATTACCTTAACCTTGAAAAACTTTATTGCAGCTTTGCTTGATCCGCTATTGTCGAAAAGGCTCTTCTTTGCCAGTTTTGGAGATATGAGATTTTGTTTGTCGTGTTAAAAAACGAAGGGTTGGGGGCCTTTTTATAGTAGAGGTCGCGCTGAAGCCATCAGTGCGGCCTCTACTGATTTCCCGCCCAAATATACCGCGCTGAAGGCTTCAGCGTGATGTCCTTAATGACGAATTAAGAAAGTTGCGCTGAAGCCAGCAATGAAGAATAATTTTCAGGACACATACAAAATTTACCCTCTGATAAAAGCTGCCTATACAACTAAAAAATTGACTATAGGAATACTGACCAGAAGATCCTTGCTCATATATGGTAAGGTTTTTGGAGTTACTATTCCTATATTCAGTTTTACAAACCAAATGATAAGATTAGAAAAGGTTATTTAATAGTGAAAATCGTGTTTTATAGAATGGATAAAAGTGGGACAGGTATCAACTCTCTTACACGACTCATGCACCACGCGCGCACACACATATATAGAAATCTTAACTGACTTAACTATTACTAAACTAATAAACTAACTGACCTAACCTATTTAAATCATACTCATACTAATTTTATTATTATCTAATTTCTAGAAGATTCCATCTTCTAGACTCTCTTTTATTTGGGCCACATTCATGTTGGGCTGCATGGCTTGGATTTATCCGAATTCCGAGAGGATTGAGCTGATCATGTACGACGACGACCACCACCACCTGTTTGAGGAGGAATTCTGTCTTTTTATGCTCCCCAGCTAAGATATCAGTGGGTATCAGTATCAGCTCAAATTCAATCCCCAGCTCCGACAGACAAGTTAAAACCCTCTGGGCACAAGCTGCAAAGATTGGGCCATACACTTTCACAACCATTTTACTCGAATGTTTTCACTGTTGTTGCATTTTCTGTCACAAAAGATGTGTTCGTTCTTATTATAGAAGAGTTGAAGAAGAAGAGAAAAAAAAAAAAAAAAACTAGTGAGGTGGTCTTGGCGAGTGTTATGTGGTAGTTGAGTCTTTCTTTCTTCAATGAACAAGAAAGTTTGGTCGAGGCACGTAATGAAAATGTTAAAAGACTTGTCTTGTAGTAGGTGGATTTGCAACTCTTTATTTAGATGCAGAGGCAGAGCATATACAATAGAGTAACCACACCGGACCGGAATCACATTCTGGTGGTTGCCCAACCGTGGAAGCAAGTGTAGTTAGGTGGTTGCAGGCAGCACGTGCTGGTTCTTTTGCATTAGCAATAGTGCTGCAAATGTTTGTTATGCACTTTTTTTTTGCTTGCAGTACAGTACCTTGTAATAAATACTATGGACGTACTAGCAATAGTTGCTAACTGCTTCATTACAATGGCAGTGCACCAATGGGATTTAGATTTACATAGATTTTGTTGTGCTTCTCAGCTGTGTATCTTTTCCGTGCATATTACAAATACAAACCATTATGTTGGTACGTCATAGTTGGGCTTGGGCCTCACGCCTTGACGAGAGTGGAGGTTCGGAACGATGGAGGAACCAGAGATTTGGCATAAGCCATTGGCAGAGCAAGAATGTTCTTGGGCTTGCTGACGTAGGCCCTCCTAGTGAAATTGTTGTAGTCGTTGTCTTCTATCTCATCCAGTATTTGACGATACAAAAGCAAAGATGCCCGCCCACACCTGCAACATGAACAGTAATCTCAGGCTCAGCTCATAATGTGCAAAGAAAAGTAGCGGATGCCTGCCTGCCTTTCATATCTCCAGTACAAATATATATACTTACTGGCCATCTGCTACCTGAGCTGAGCTCTTTCACAGCGCTCTCTGCATCATCAAAGAACTTTCTTGCTCTTTTGATCTGTCTGTCCATGAAATTTCTCCATTTATCAGTTACTTTGCCGGCGAATATATCTTCTTCCGACAGACCTGCCTGTGTCAACTCATCCTGCAGTAGGTAGATCCTTCCTCGTCTTGCTTCTTCTCCAACATCTCTTAATATATTGGTGAGCTGATTGGCGACTCCCAAGGCCAAAGCACCATGGTAGACACTCTCGGTGGTGGCTTATGATTGGGGGGCTATTCCCATAACGGGCACGCATAATAGCAGTACATGTACAACTCATCGAAAGTCTGGTATCTGGACTTCCAGAGGTCCATCCTCATTCCCTCAACCATATCCCTGAATGGCTGAATGTCAACAGGAAATTTAGAAACTGTATCAGCCAAAGCAGCATCAAGCATGTCAAAAGGGCGTCCACTGAAAATATCTTCAAGCCTTGCCTCCCACCTGTCCAAGGCTGCAGGAGTTATGTGTGTGATGGCATTGGGGCCATCCACAAGCTCATCAGTTCGCCTACACCTGACATATATTGCCCAGATAGCTCTTCGCCTTTCGGGGGTCATCAACATGGTTCCAAGATAAAATGTCTTGGCATATTCCGCGCATACTTGGCCACAACGATCATAGGCTTCATTTAGCAGGGTAACAGATCCAGGGAGAGCAAGATCGGGCTTCACTTCAATATAGACACTGGATTTGAACGGCCTCTTGACTAAGGCCGCCTGTTTCAGAACCACATCGTACACCTTCTGTTCTGATGATAAGACGATTTCCCAGTTGGAATAGCTGCCAAACTTGATGTCAAAGTGAGTCTGTTTGCCCTTTGACTCGAGTAACTCAAGTCACCATTAGTGGGGCTATAATTCCTCCTGTACTTTCGAGCCTTGTTCATTCCACCATGGCAGATTGAACTTTTGCGCCTTGTTAGGGATCTTAAAGAATTAAAATTCGGATTTCCCTCACGAACTGACTCCATGAATCCAATCCAAGTGGAGACATCAGGGTTGGGAGACACCATCCAGGGCAAAGCCACAGACATATCTGCAACTTTGCTAAACTGCACAATTGGGGACGAGTTGGAAATTTGTTCCCTTTATCGTTTCTCGTTTCTTCCTACCGCGATAAATTTATCATCCACTAAAATCTAATGAAACAGGATTGGCATTTGAGGTATGCGCCTAAAAAAGGGGTTGCAGAAACACAAGAATGAACTTCTGATTGAAGTAGAGACTTTGCCTTCCGAAACATGTTATTGAGTTCCTGCACGTCAAAGTCACCACACCATGAAACAGATATAAAACGAAAACAGCATTGATGACGAATTAGAGCCCCTAAAATAAGAGATTAGCCGATTGAAAATTACGCACAAGGAACTGCTCGGTACTAAAAATACTCAATTCAGTTGTTTAGTTGTCGCCCTTACATGGAGGGAAATACACATCTTCCATCACTAGCTATATCTTAGTCAATTGTATCAGCATAGCAAAAGATTCAACTTTTATAAGCAGAACTGCAAAAAAAAATCCAACCTTTTAGTCGTGGGAAGAGTTTTTTTTCGAGTGTATCAACTATCAACAGACAGCAGCTTAGAAATTAAGAATGAACGGCCGAAATATTTCTCCACCAGAAACCACGCGGAGAGAATCTATCCCGTTCCTGAGTTGAAGTGCTAGTTTTGCACTTTTTCCGCTGGAGTAGTATTTTATATGAGTGGCATCTCTCCGCTTTCAGAGTAGAAGGATGACATCGTTCGTAAGTGACTGGTATATACAAATTGAGCGATTCATATTCGTGGCCAGGTAATCTTGGGCATGGGCCATCTCCGACGTGGGAAGACACGGTCGCCGGCTGTTGGTTCACAATCTAGAAACTTTTCACAGCTGGGTCCTATGTTGCAAATCACTAAAGATCTGGTCGTAGATATGGAATGTACGGCAAGATATGTTAGCAAGATTAGTTTAGATAATTATGGTAACCAAATCTCCAATCTCCTTACCATTTAGGATTCTGAACATTGTATATATATTATAAACACACGTCTAAAGATCAACAAGGAAGAGTAATTTTTAAGTGCCGAATGTTAGGGTGTCGAGTGTCGATTGACATCCTACCGTGCCGAATATGCATCTCGGCCGTCGGATTACATAATAAAAATATTACTGTTGGATAATGCTATTTTTCTACATAATATTACGGCGGCGAAGTCGTCGAAAAAATTTAAAACCCTATTTAAATGTTATAAACCCAAGGCTAAACCCTAAAAATCAAAAGGCTAAACTCTAAAAAACCAAGGGCTAAACCGTGATTGTATCTCGACCATCGGATGCTGATCCGACGACCGAGGATGCATATTCGGCACGGTAGGGTGCTATTCGGCACCCTACCATTCGACATTTGAAAATTTGTGCAACAAGGAATACAATTCTTTCTTCCATGCGTTTCAAATCCTTTACACGGTATCGGAGTTACTTTGCTCATGCAGTTCAGACATGGTATCGGAGAAACTAGATCCTAACCTCTCCTAGATCAATTCTGTAAAACTAGATTCAAACAATTATCTCTCATGGATGTCATAAATAGTACCTGCTCTGCGTAGCCATGACCTGATGACCATAGCTGATGGAACAGTTCCCCGTCCGGCTACAACTCTCCCAGGTTTGAATGCTGATGTACCATAAGAGGGATTCAATCCAGAATTCGTCGAGTGGTGCCGCAAGGATCAATTTGTCCTGGCTATGATTAACGGATCCTTATCTCCAGAAATCCTTCCTGAAACCTATGGATTGACGAGCGCACATGAGGTTCGGAACAAGTTGTCCCGTCAGTTTTCACCCAAAAATGCTTCCAGAGTCTTGAATCTCAAACTGCGACTCCAAAATCTGAAGCAAGGTCAACAGAATTGCAGCACCTTTCTTCAATCTGCTAAACTTCTACGGGCGGAACTGTCTGCCGCCAGACAGACCGTTACAGACGATGAACTCATTGACTATATCACCGGCGGCCTGTCCTCAACTTTGCAGATGTTTGTTCCCCACATATCCCTTGTTCGTTGGCTCGCAAAATTGACACTGGAAGACTTCGAAAGTGAGTTGCTGACTTATGAATCGCTCGTCGTCGTGCCTCCTCCACCACAAGAACAAGATGTCGTGGCACTGTGGTCGTCGAAAGACACTGGAATATGGAGATCCGTGCTCATTCTCATCTCAGTTCTGAGGAACTATTCGTGGCGGTCTCAGTCATTTCTCCGGAGGTGGATGCTATACTAGTCGATTCCCAGGCCGGGGATGTTTCTCACATGGCGGGGGGAGTCGATTTACTCCATCTCCTCTAGGATTCCGGCATTATCCAGAGGATTCATATGCAAGACGCGATGGCAGAGACTTTTCTGGGATGAAATCAAATGGGAGAGATGGGCCGAATGTTTCAAATGGATTGTCAATTAATGGGCCGAGGCAACACGTTGGTTTTAACAACCCAAATTCGCAACCACAAATGGACCAAATTAATCATAGTGGTGGATAGTCTGGCCCAGTTCGGACCCAACAGGCGCATGGCAGCAGTAATTCCAGCCCGGTCAACCCGTATGCTTGTCAGATATGTGGAGGCAGTAGTCATACTGCGCTGGACTATTTTAATCGTATGGACTACACTTTTCAGGGTCGACATCCACCTGTGGACCTCATGACCATGCCAGCTCAGTCTAACGCATCTTTTGACAATGGGTTGTAGTTTGCCGATTCAGGAGCAAACAATTATATCACTAATGATTTAGCCACTCATTCCGTGCAGGAACACTATTCAGGAGGAAACGAGGTTGCTATAGGTAATGAAGAGTCTCTCAAGATTCAAAACACTGGTTCATTAACTTACCAAACTCCAACTAGACCCCTTACTCTCTCAAATGTCTTTCACTGTCCAAATACCTTTGCTAAATTGCTTTCTGTCTACAATTTTTTCTGGGATAATAGTTGTTTCTTTGTTCCGACTAAATATGACTATCAGGTGAAGGACAACAAAATGGGGAAGACGTTCCTACAAGGGCCTAGTGTCAATGGGCTATATCCAGTGAACTTGTCTAGTACCTCAAACTTTAAGTATGCATTGACGGGTATGGTTGGTGTAAAAGCATCCTTCAATAACTGGCATGAGAGAATAGGTCATTCTGTTGCCCCAATAGTTAGCTGTCTAGTCCAACTTAATAAACTGTCTGTCTCAGGCTCTAGTTGTTTTGACTTTTGTGAAGCATGTCAGCTCGGTAAGATTAAACAGTTACCATTTTCGTCTTCTGCCAGCTTTCCATTAGACTTGGTTCATTCTGATGTGTGGACTGCCTCTATGTGTCGTCTAATACTGGTTTACGATATTATGTCATATTTATTGATGATTTTTCGTGTTTTTCATGGTTATATCCACTTGCTCATAAATCTAACGTCTTTAAATGTTTTGTTGATTTTAAAGCACAGGTGGAAAATCAATTTTCTCAAAAAATTAAACAATTTTAGAGCGATGGTGGTGGTGAGTATGTGTCAAACATTTTTACGTCATTTTTGACGAAGCACAGCATATTGCACAGGATATCCTGCCCACACACCTCACAACAAAATGGAGTAGTAGAACGTAAGCATCGGCATCTAGCAGACAGGAATCTATGCTTGCTATCTAGGGCACGATTACCTCATAGTTTCTGGTCGGATGCCATCTTTACTGTCAACTACATTATTAATAGATTGCTTTAGATAGAATCAATCTATCTAAAGCAAGAGTCGAGCACAAGCAACTTCTCCTAGCTGAAGAAACTTTTTGGAAGCAAAAATCTCGAATTAAGTGGCTTAAGGAAGGGGATAGCAACACCTCCTTCTTCCATAAGTCCGTGCAAAAAGCAAAGCAAAAAACATACACTCACAAGTTGAAAGATGCTCAAGGATCATGGCTAAATGATTCAAAGGATATTACTCAATGTTTGAGCAACCATTTTGAGGTACAACTCACGGCCCCTCCTATTATTTTGGATGATTCACTTCTTGATCTTAATTCATCTCTAGTTACAACTTCTATGAATGATCAATTATGCAAATGGCCAGATATTGATGAGCATAAGGCCACGATCTTCTCTATGGATGGTGAGAGAGCCCCCGGACCGGATGGTTTATCGGGTATATTTTTTACCACATGTTTGGAGATTATAAAAAAAGAGGTAGTTGATGCTATACTTGCTTTCTTTGTCGGAGGAGAACTCCCGGGTTCTTTCACATCCACCTATCTTTACTTATTGCCTAAGGTGACCACTCCATCCTCTTACTCGGATTTAAGACCTATTAGCTTGTGTAATTATATTGGCAATGTTATCACCAAGCTATTGGCTACAAGATTGGATCTTATTCTCCCTCATATTATCTCCCCAAACCAAAGTGGCTTTGTCAAGGGTAGAACCATCTCGGATAACATTCTTCTAACTCAAGGGATGGTTCATCAAATGGCTTGGAAAGAAGGTGAGCAAGATGTGGCATTGAAGCTTGATATGGCCTAGGCCTTTGACCGTGTATCTTGGTTCTATCTCATTCGGGTTTTGAGGGCCTTTGGCTTCAAGGAATTCTTCATTGAT
>JAOYMZ010059672.1:0-13122 GCA_025802335.1 Pinguicula primuliflora
TAATCAATGGAACTCACCCTTCTTTTGCCTCTTTGGTCGTCATCCTGATTATAAAAGTCTGCGCGTGTTTGGTTCACACTGCTATCCGTATACATGGGATACACGAAAAACCAAGTTCGACAGCAAATTTGTTCCTTGTGTATTCATGGGCTATAGCACTCGACAGAAGGGGTACCGATGTTTTTCTGTCAGCGAGAATCGGTTCTATATTTCTTGCCATGTTGCTTTTGATGAGACAATTTTACCGTATAAACACAAATCTGATGTCTCTGGCTAGTTTACCTTGGCTCACTTTCAGGAATTTGATACCTGGACTAATGATTCTGTCAATTCTCCTGCTCAGTTATCAGTTGATCCATCAGTTGCGGATGGCCCCTCTGTTCCTATTGACATCTCTGTTCGTGGTCCTCTGCATCCAGAAGAACAACCTATTGTAACTGATTCTCCTGATCATTCTGTTAATCATAATCGTGCTAATGAGCACAGTTATGATGACCCCATTCAATTGGCTCTTGTTGTTCAGCACAATGACTCAGTACTGTCTACCTCATCACCAGAACCTCCTCCTGATCATGTTCCACAGGTGTCATCACCTAGTGAAGAATCTGTACCAACCAGTGAAGAGTCTGTTCATGCGGGTCCTATTGTCATAACTGAAGAACCTGTAGCTGTTGTTCCTCTTGCAACTCGGACTCATTCGATGACCACTCGCATCTCTTCAGGTCTCCATAAACCAAATCCAAAATATGCACTTCTTCATGACTATACCGACATTCCAAAAGAACCACGCACAACCAAGTAGGCCCTATCACATCCAGGATGGCGGCAAGCCATGAATGACGAGTATGATGCTCTTCTTAACAATCAAATGTGGGACTTAGTACCACAATCTTCTGAGATGAATGTCATTACTTCTCGCTGGGTCTTCAAGGTAAAACTAAATTCTGCTGGCTCTATTGATCGGCTTAAAGCACGACTTGTTGCTCATGGCTATAACCAGGAGCCTGGCATCGACTTTCATGAGACTTACGCTCCTGTCATCAAACCAGGTACCATACGCTTAGTTTTGTCCCTTGCAACCATCAGAGGCTGGTCTATCAAGCAACTCGACGTTAAAAATGCCTTCTTACACGGTTTTTTTAACTGAAGAAGTATACTTGGAACAACCTCCGGCCAAGCCCCACGCGCATCCACAGCATCCTCACTATGTCTGTAAACTCAAAAAGGCGCTCTATGGACTTCGCCAAGCCCCACGCGCATGGTTTGATCGTTTCAATCTCTTTCTCCTCCATGCTGGCTTTATACGCAGCAGTGCTGACCCAAGTCTGTTTGTTTTTCATGATGAGGCTGTCTGTATGGTATTACTTCTATATGTGGATGACATTCTCCTGACAGGTTCATATCCAGATATCCTTGAACAGTTTGTAGACACTCTTCACACAGAGTTTACCATGAAGGATTTGGGTCCAATCCATTACTTCCTGGGAGTATAGGTTGTTCATACTCCACAAGGCTTATTTCTTCACCAGGCTAAATATGTTGTTGACATCTTGGATCGAAGTGCTATAACTGATTCTAAACCAATCAAGACACCTCTAAGCACAAAACTTGCTATCGAAACAGATGCACCGCCAGTTGCAGATGCCAAAGCCTTTCGCTCAATTGTTGGTGCTCTTCAATATCTAACTCTGACGCGGCCTGACTTATGTCAAAGTGTGAACTACGTATCCCAGTTTATGCAGTCCCCTACAACATCTCATTTTGCCTTGGTTCGACGAATTCTTCGATACGTCAAAGGAACTACACACCTTGGTCTTCACATCCAAGCACAGAGTGATGTCAATCTTTACGGCTTCTCTGATGCAAATTGGGCGGGATGTCCTCGCACACGTCGTTCCACAACTGGTTATTGTACTTACCTGGGTAGCAACATCATCTCTTGATGCTCTAAAAAGCAACCGACAGTTGCTCGCTCCAGCACAGAATCTGAGTATCGTGCTCTTGCTCAAACCACGGCTGAGATCACCTGGTTAACATTTCTGCTGCGAGATCTTCAGGTCACATTAAAACAACCTCCAGTGATCTTCTGTGACAATCTAAGTGCCTTGTTTCTAACTGTCAATCCTGTCTTCCATTCCCGGAGTAAACATATTGATTTAGACTATCATTATGTGCGTGAATGTGTTGCTCTCGGTCTTATCATTACTCGCCACATTCCCACCTCTGGTCAGATTGCTGACATCTTTACCAAACCTCAGCTTTGGCCTACTCTTGATGTTATACGCCGCAAATTGTGCATGACATCCCTGCACAATTTGAGGGGGGATGATAAACAATGTCATCCAGTCAACAGGATTGAACAAATCAAGCCCGTGAAATCTGCTCATGGTTATGACAGCATGGAAGTAACCTCTTCCGGAGATTATGCACCTTTCAGAATTCAAAACACAGGCATTGAAGGGGTCAAGATTAGTTGAGCAATTATAGGAAGAAAATGAATTCTTTCCTGGTCAATTACATAGTCATTGTTCCAGTATATATAGCCATACGATACAGCTTGTAAACTTACCGAAAAATCACAGATTGAAATACAAGAGCCTGATTTTCTTTTGCTCTCAAGACTTCTTGAAATTATAATCTTGCATCTTGTTTCAATCTTCATTTGGACCCAGCACATGTGAGACCAGCTATGTGTTACCCTATTACGATTGCACTCACATATGACGACTGCAATTGTTCACTGTATACTTTTTCTTCCGTTTTTTATGATGATCGTGTCGTGCTCTAACTCCACTTCCCTTCTGGGCGTGTGGTCACGTGCGGTCGCGGTAATAGGTTAATATATATAAACTCAAAAAACCGGGTACAATTGCATTTTCTTATTTCTGTTCCTATTTCCGACTCAGGAAATATCTCCCGTTCTTCTTCTTCTTCTTCCTGAGAGAATAAAAATCGAAATCGGGATCTCAGAACCTGATCCAAGATGAACGACACCGACGTTTCGAAGCAGATCCAGCAGATGGTCCGCTTCATCCGCCAGGAGGCGGAGGAGAAGGCCAATGAAATATCGGTATCTGCTGAAGAAGTAAGGTTTTCTGGCGGCGACATACGGAGTTCGGCACTGTCATTATGGTTTATTGGGATTTGTACTGATACATCTCACTTTCGGTGCAGGAATTCAATATTGAGAAGCTGCAGTTGGTGGAAGCGGAGAAGAAGAAGATCAGACAAGAGTATGAGCGGAAAGACAAACAAGTTCAAGTCCGCAAGAAGATGTAAACTTTATATACATATTTTGTATTTTTCATTCATCATTTTCATTTGGCAACTCCTTTGATCTAATTAGATGCTTGATTTTTCTGGTGTGATGAATTTAGAGTTTTTGCATGGTTTTAATTGGGCTAGGAATTTCGTGAAGATAGGAACTGGTTGCTTTGAGGATTTTTTATTCATCTATTTAATCAGAGAATCTCAAATGACAATTCATTCTGCTTACTATCATTATAAATCTTGTCACCCAACTGAAATTTTCGCCTTTTTAATCTCTGCAGTGAATACTCAATGCAACTAAACGCTTCTCGAATCAAGGTTCTTCAAGCTCAGGATGATCTAATCAATGCCATGAAGGAGGCTGCAGCCAAGGAGCTACTGAATGTTAGCAGTGACGATCATAGCTATAAACATCTTCTGAAGGATCTCGTTGTTCAGGTTGTGCACACTTTGGCACTGTTGCATATTTCTCGTTACTTCCCAAAAACAGTTGCCAAAACATCTGATTTCAACATTGAATTATTAGTAAATCTCTCGACTAAACAGTTCTCTTTCAACTCTCAAAACGATATCTATCTGGAATTGGATTATTATTTGATTTTGCTCTTGATTTAAGTCAATTTCTTCATAATGCTTAACATATAATAATTTCTCAATGGGCGTGGTCTCGTCGTAATGGTTAAGTTCTAATAAATTCAGATGTTTTATCTCTCCAGTGACCTGCTATTACTCAAAGTTATCTTCTTGCCTTTCAGAGTTTACTGAGGCTTAAAGAGCCATCTGTTCTACTGCGGGCTCGTAAAGAGGATATAAATTTGGTGGAGTCTATCCTGGACTCGGCCAAAGAGGAATATGCTGAGAAGGCCAAAGTTCATGCCCCTGAGATCATAGTTGATAAAATCAATCTTCCACCAGCTCCTTCGGAGGGCAATGAACATAGTCTCTCTTGGTATTGCAACCCTTTAAATCACTAGTGCATCTTATGGCTAGAACTTCTCAGAAGAACAAGGCTAAATTTTTCGCTGAGAGTATATTTTCAAATAATCGGTTCCTCCTGTTCTAACTTGTGCTTTATGCGTGCTAATCAATCTTTTAGTTTCTACTGGCTTTTTCTTTTTAAATTATTAAAACTGCTAACATCTGCTTTTATGTTTTTTTTCTGTGCTATTTTTTTTAGCTCTGGAGGCGTAGTATTGGCTTCTAGGGATGGGAAAATTGTCTTTGAGAACACGCTAGATGCCAGATTGGATGTTGCTTTCCGTAAAAAATTGCCTGAGGTACCTCAGAACTCTTCCTTTTGTACTTGACCTTCTTTATCCTTTCACATTATCCAAGTCTTGGTGTTAATTTGATTATATCTCTGCTTGGGCGATAACATATGTTCTTGACAAAAGAATTCACAATTTTACTTACTGGTGCCGGGGACTCATATAAACACATAATGCGAACTGGTGATTAGAATTGTTACTCAAGAATAAAAGTGGGTGCACAGGGTTACACATTTTGAGATTCTTGGAAGTCACTCTTTTGTACATTTTTTTTCCACAACAGATTCATACCTAAATACCTAGTAATAACTTAATCAACCAAACAGTTTACAGACTTAAATTATGTTCGTAAAATGTTGTGCCATGAGACAGCTCTTTAACATGTTCTGTCCAATCTGTGAGCCGAGTGAGCTAGTTATTCCTTTCCTATGAAAAAACGAATCATATATCTTGCTTCTTATGAAGGCCACTTATAATCCATATGTTCCATATTTGATTGCAGATCCGCAAGAGCCTCTTTGGTTAGAGATAGCCTGATGTCACAGATGGTCCTGTATTTATCACCTCAACTTCCTTGAATCCTTATTTTCTTGTCTTACTGTTCTGTTCCCCTTAGTGGTTTGATAAAATGTTGATAGAATCCTCGCCCCCTGCTACGCTATCTATTTGTTTGGAATTTTGAGGAATAATTGTATTCTTGCCATACATGATACATTTATTGCCCCTGAGCTAATCAAGCGGTTCCAGGTATGATTGTTTCAAATCACTTTGATATAGGATTTTGAGGTTTAAGTTTCCACCATGGATCATCTGTTTTGGTATCCAATTCAACTAAGAGAAATGCTGGTTGTACTACACAAACCGAAATGTTGGGAAATGATAAAAATACCCCCGGCCCAAATGTATTTCTATGCTAGAGCATTGAGAGCATTTTCATCATTTTCTGTACTTTCGGTTTGAAAATTCGGTTGGCTAGTTGTAGTGTAGCATCTCTATTCGATTGATAAGCTTCTCTAGAGCGTAGAATCGCCTCCCAGAAACTCGGCACTCGACATATATATTGTTCTGCTGGCGTCACAACCAGACCGTTTTCCTTCCGGTACATGTTGCAGTTTTGTAGTTACCACTATGCTTTTTCCAACGCCGGTTTTCTACATTCTACATCCTAAATCCTAATGGTAAAGAAGAGGCAGATGTGGTTGAGAAGTAGTATAATCCATGTGGAACTAATATTTCCCTACAATCCAAATAGAAGGAGATGGTGATCTAATTGTAAAGTTTAATGTGATCAAAGGTTTACAGATGGTTTAACTGGAAACCTATTAAGTTTCACTCATCCAAAATCTCACGGGATATCTTCTGGAAAAAACAAGGAATTGCACCACTCTCAAGTCACAGTATTAAACACTGCAATGGAGCAGAAAATAAGGCAGGCTGCCCTGGAGCTGGCAACAATGGGGCAGAGAGAGCTCTTCTTCTTCAGGCTACGAGCTGAAAGTGGCGTTGACTGTAGCTCCGCCATGGCTGAGGCAATGCTGAAGTTGTTCCCTAAGAACATGAACTTGGTCGTTCAGCTTCTGGATGTTCTTCTCTTGAGACAAAATAACCTGACAATGTAAACCAATAGATGGGAATTGGAATGAGAGAATATTGACAGAAGGACACCCCGGTTACTGGTGCATAGCAGAGAAGTGGAAGCCAAGATTCAATGCTGAGTTGCCAAATCAACCAAAACATATTGCCATGAGAAGAATCCGTTGATAGATTCTGCTCAATGTTGTTGTGCTCAATTCTACAAGGTCATATTGTCAGATCAATACATCAGATTAGAATTGAGCACAGTAACTAATTGAGTTCCTGACTTGTTGATAGTTCCAGTATTAACACATTACTTGGATTAGATGTCACCTATCTGCAAGTTCCTGCATTCAAGCAATAATTGAAGGCTGATGATGAACCCATCCTCTTTCACAACCAACAGTTGTCATTAAATTGCATCCTATACACCATTTCATATCCTCCTCCATCAAAAGATGCAGGAACGAGCATTCTTTCATATCCAAGTAATCAGTTATGATTATTCACATCATTGGAATCCAATTAAACGTACACGCAAATGCTTCCATACTAATGGCGCAAAAAGTGGGCAAATTTCGTTGCAAATGTTAACATCCATGCTATCAATTATGACTTATGACGGTAGAGATGAAGAATGCCGCACTAGAACTAGATGCTCAGAAGGCTACCTTGTCTTTGACATTTTCTTCTCTTTGTGAGATCAGCAGCTGCTTTTGTGATTCATCCGGTGTTGTTTCCTCATCAGCCTGCCGCCATTCCAATTGAGATGTGAAAATCATCACCATCAACAGAAGAATGAGCAGTACTGGCCTCGACATAAGCCTTGTAAATTTAACTAAGATGATCAAAAAGGGGGCAAGGTAAACCACAGAATTAGTTAGCCATGTATATATCACGACTCAGAGGTAACGAATCAAAAGATCAAAGGCATGCCGCATACATATAAACTCTCAAGCAGAATGCAGTTCTATTAGACAGGACAGTAATCATCTCTAGCAACCTAAATCCCCACTCAAAATCAAACCCAGAAATCACCAATGTAAGAAAAATCCATCAATCCTTCTACCTCAGACTCCTGAAACCCATTCAAAGATTTGAATTTAATAACACTATATAAAAAATATGTATATATCATAAGCTGCAAACGGAAAACGGTCTCCCAGCTATTGAAATATCAGATAAGTGAAAAATTAAAGCTACTAAACTCACAGATAATAGCTGAACTTTGATGAATGCAGCTCACCAAACATCCAAGTTGGACGAGGAACTCGTTCAATGCATAGAAGAAAAATGTTGCAGGTCAAGCGAATCAGTTGTTCTTCCGTGGGTATTAGGCTGCAAATGTATAACGATTAAGGGCTCCCATTATTTCAGATTCTTTTCTTCGAATCATTATTAATACAATAATGGACCCTCAACTGCATCGCCCACCACTACCACAAAATCATTGAGGGGCAATTCTGTTATTTACTAACCAAGTGTTCATCCTATGCTCTCGAGAAGGCAGTCGCCATCCACCTGCAGAAATACTGCCTAAGGAGTCGATTAGGGGGCCTAAACGGGCGCATTCTAAGCGGGTCTCGATCGTCTAGCAATTGCCTAATACTTCCTCAAAATCCTATACTAATAAAGGGAAATCCTATTTGTATTACCAGGCTACCGAAATCTTGGACCGAACGTGTATGAATGGACAAACAAATCCCTGGCCTGGCAAGTGTTATTGTGCTTAGTTTGAAAGCAATTTTGTCATTTCACGGACTTTCGGTTTAAAATTCGGTTTCTTTGTAGTACCTGTAGCACTGCTCACTAATAAAAGGAGCTCACCATTACCGGTATTTGATGCCGTTAGAGTCAGAATTTCGTGTCTGTTTTGTGTGTAGTGAGCTGCGTTTTTTTTTTGGGTTATGCTGTGCTCATGTTGTTTTTAATTGTTTTTTTTCGCTTTTTTTCTCTCTTAAATTTTGTTAAAATCAAAGATGTCTGGTTTTTTTTTTTTTTGCGGACGACTCCTACGAAGAAGATGACGATTTAATTCCTTGGTTGAAAATAAGAAGATAGTGGATGAACTCTAGAATGTCATAACGTTTTTGATGGGATGTAGGGACAAACTTAAAAAACAAATCAATGCAACTTTTAAGTTTTATCACGAGGACAATGTAGTGAAGGAAAGAGAAATTGAAGAGTTGCAGAACAGGATTCGGAGTCTGGAATGTCTTGGAACAAAGCCCATCGATGACCTGGTTAACATGAATGTCGCCTCTGTGGAGCCAGTCGCCGCCTCAAAACCAGGTGTCTCCTCAAAAACAGACGCCTCCTCTATGGAACCATCTGGTGCCGAAAGTGATCATTCATACACATACATATATGGAAACCCTACACGGTGGTTGGAAGGCACGGATGTACCAACTGATCCTGTACATCCGGAAGGCTTATATGTTGGAGATGTTAAGTCTACGTCTGCACCGATCATAAATGAAGAAACTAGTGAAGGACAAGAAGCAGTTTGGAATAATAAGAGGAAATGGGGGCCGTCGAAATACCAACACTTGATATTTTCACGGCCTAAAATTAAGAGGACGAATGCAGTTTACAATCCAGATGTGTACACAGGTGCGGGAAATGAATTTAATCAACGTCTGGAATATCTAAAACGTTGGATGGATACGAGTGATACAGCACGTTGTCCGAAAGACATTCGTGGTGGTTTTATGGACCTTGATCCAAAATTCTTCAGAAACCTTATGGCAAGAGATTCTTGGTTGGAGGATAATGTAAGTATTTATTCTGATTGTTTTGCTTTAGTCATGTATATAACCATTAGCTGTACCATACATACTAATGATTGATTTTTCACTTTCTCTTAGCATGATTATGAAATCTTTTATCTTATGATGAAAAGATCTGAAAAATACAAGAACATCTTCCCACAAAATATTACACTTGCCCCGAATGATTTCTGTACCCTTATTAATTACTGGTATGACAAGAAAGATTTTGCACGGAAGAAGAGAAATAAAGCCTTAAATGGGATGTTCAAAAAATACGTAAAACTGACCCCCGGCAAGGGACCGACGTGCTATACGGCATATTTAATTATGGTATAACAAAGCTCTGGTGGGTTGTTTATTGTTAAATGTAAAGTGTCCGACGGCGTGTTCGGGCTTACCACGTATTACCGACGTGAATAGAACAATTGATTGTGTGCTTATTACAGGATAGTTTTCGGAATAACGCTTCCAGGATAATCACGATGGGTCACGGTCTTATCGATTGGTGTGTTGTTTAATAGTTAATGGACTGATTTCAATTATCCGAGCGTACCATGCATTGTCGCGATCTTACTGTCAGACGTGATTAGAACGACGGATGCCGTGCTACCAACAGGATAGTTGGAGTACGAATGTCTCTTCCAGGATATCCACGATTGTCTGAGGTCTAGACGATTGTTGTGTTTGTTCCGAATATGCTATACGGAATATTTAATTATGGTATAACAAAGCTCTGGCGGGTTGTTTATTGTTAAATATTTAGCGACCGACGGCGTATCCGAATTTACCACGTATTACCGACGTGAATAGAATAATTGATTATATACTTATTACAGGATAGTTTTCGAAATAACGATTCTGGAATAACCACGATGGGTCGCGATCTTATCGTTGGGTGTGTTGTTTAATAGTTAATGGACCAACTTCAATTATTCGGGCGTACCACGCATTGTCGCAATCTTACCGTCAGACGTGATTAGAACGGCGGATGCTGTGCTAACTACAGGATAGTTGGAGCACGAATGCCTCTTCCGAAATATCTACGATTGTCCAAGGTCAGGACTATTGCTGTGTTTGTTCCGCATATGCTATACGGGATATTTAATTATGGTATAACAAAGTTGTGGTGGGTTGTTTATTGTTAAATGTTTAGTGACCGACGACGTGTCCAGGCTTACCACATATTACCGACGTGAATAGATCAATTGATTATGTACTTATTACAGTATACTTTTCGGAATAATGCTTCCAGAATAACTACGATAGGTTGCTGTCTTATCGATAGGTGCGTTTGTTTAATAATTAATGGATCGACCTCAATTATCCGGACGTACCACGCATTTTCGTGATCTTACCGTCAGACGTGATTAGAATAGTGGATGTTGTGCTAACTAAAGGATAGTTGGAGCACAAATGCCTCTTTCGGGATATCCATGATTGTCCGAGGTCGGGACGATTACTGTGTTTGTTCCAAATATGTTATACGGGATATTTAATTATGGTATAACAAAGCTGTGATGGGTTATTTATTGTTAAATATTTAGTGACTGACGGTGTTTCCGAGTTTACCACGTATTACCGACGTGATTAGAACAACGAATTATGTGCTTATTACAAGATAGTTTTTGGAATAACGCTTCTAGGATAACCACGATGGGTCGCATTCTGATCGATGGGTGTGTTAGTTTAATAATTAATGGATCGACTTCAATTATCCGGGCGTACCATGCATTATCGCGATCTTACCGTCAGACGTGATTAGAACAGTGGATGCTGTGCTAACTACAGGATAGTTGGAGTACGAATGCCTCTACTGGGATATCCACGATTATCCGAGGTCATGACGATTATTGTGTTTGTTCCGAATATGCTATACGGGATATTTAACTATGGTATAACAAAGCTGTGATGGGTTATTTATTGTTAAATGTTTAGTGACTGACTATGTTTCCGAGTTTACCACGTATTACCAACGTGATTAGAACAGCGAATTATGTGCTTATTATAAGATAGTTTTTGGAATAATGCTTCTGGGATAACCACGATGGGTTGCATTCTGATCGATGGGTGTGTTTGTTTAATAATTAATGGACCGACTTCAATTATCCGGACGTACCACGCATTATCGCGATCTTACCGTCAGACATGATTAGAACAACGGATGCTGTGCTAACTACAGGATAGTTGGAGTACAAATGCCTCTACTAGGATATCCACGATTGTCCGAGGTCATGACGATTGCTGTGTTTGTTCCGAATATACTATACGGGATATTTAATTATGGTATAACAAAGCTGTGATGGGTTATTTATTGTAAAATGTTTAGTGATTGACGGTATTTCCGAGTTTACGACGTATTATCGACGTGATTAGAACAACGGATTATGTGCTTATTACAAGATAGTTTTCGGAATAACGCTTCTGCGATAACCATGATGGGTCGCGATATTACCGTCGAACGTGATTTGAACAGTGGATGCTGCTGCTTACGTATGAAAAAAATGGATGTTGTGCTAATTACAGTATAGTTGGAGTACGAATGCCTCTTACGGGATATCCGCGAATATCCGAGGTCAGGCTGTAATTTAATATATAATTATTGTTAAGCTTGAAGGGTCGCTAAGGGGATAATGGCTGAAGCCCGACCCAAAAGCAGTATCTGGAATCACTACGTAGGTTTCCGCTTTTCTCGTAGGTCGCGTTATACCCTGCATATTGGAATTGTTGAATTATACTATAGAACATGAATACGCTAATGAATTGATTATGATTAAGAAATGAATACAAATGAATTAACAACTACATGGATGACATGAATATAACTGAATCCTTATTCTCAAGTCTCTATTAAATGTTCAGCATGCAAATGAAAAGTTGGAAAGGGTACGATACGAACTGTAGGCTGCATCCCTCACTCCCACCATCCACTTGTAGTTTCATTTTCCTTATCAACACGTCAGCTATTGCATGTCTTCGTATAGTATCCGAGAACAACGCACTTCTGGTAGCGATTTTGGCGCTTCATTGTTGCTTCGCCTTCCGATGTTGAATGCTGAGAAATTTGTCTTCCTCTCTTCTTGCCATGAACCTTTGGGGGAGGAAAAGTGTATTGATGGGAACGACATGTAGATGTATGCCGTGAAATTCTTCCTGATCATGCACCCTTGTGAAGTACAGCGCCGGCGAGTTAAGACTGTGTGATCTCATGTTAGATTTATTTGCTGCTGCAAACGCATCTACACAAAGTGACTTGGCCTGAATGTTCATCCGGACTTCTGTCTCGTTGATGTTGAGCTGACGTGCAACCAATCCGTTAGCTTTGGTCTCACCCGTTGCCACATCAATTGTTACAGACTCATGTCTCGACATAACCATGAGCCAGCCTGCGTGCATTTTGATGCTCCCTTTGGATGCAAAATAACTTCTAAGGTGTGTCTCGTTGAATCTCCATTTTTATGTTGGTTTAAAAATCTCACAACATCGCCGTCATTACGCAGAAAAATGGTAGACTCTGCTGCATGGTCGAACTTCCTTTTGGGATTGTACTGCAAAACTAAATCTATTGTATCCTACTAAGACCATATCTAGTGTAAATGAGATCTAATAAAGATGTGATCGATAGGTTCTCCTCGATTTGCTTTGCTAACAAAAAAGGTTCTCCTCGATTTGAACAACTCTCAAACTACAGGCGATGCTTGTTCCTATAAGCTCCGGAAGATCCTTTACTTCATCAAGATTTACAATCTTATAAAATAAATCAGCTTCATCTGCAAATAATAGAAAACAGAGCAGCGTATATAATATAAATACGTAGAATAAAGGAGTCGGGTTACTCGACCAACACGGTAATCACGACTATAGGTGTCGGATGACCGAACACAAGCCGCGGCCGGTATTGTTGTTCTTGACCACAAATCGACTGAATTAACCCATAGAATGAACGTTCGGATCACGGAATTGAAATTCTCACACAAAAATGCATGACCCATATTGAGAACTAAATAATCTTGTCCATAAATCAGCAAGAATTCAGAATCAAACGCACATTCAAGGTCGAAAATGGAACATGGATTAGATCAAGGAGTCGGGTTACACGACCAAGCACGGCAATCACGGCTACAAGGTGTCGGGTGACCGAACGTAGGCCGCGGCCTGTATTCTTGACAACAAATCGACTGAATTAACTCAAAGAAAGAACGTTCGGATCACGGAATTGAAATTTTCACACCAAAATGCAT
>JAOYMZ010059683.1:0-13121 GCA_025802335.1 Pinguicula primuliflora
GCCTTGTTCGGATTTGCTAAAAAAAGTTGTTGCCTTGTTCTGTCGGTACCGGCACTAAACCGGTACCGATAGTACCGATGCCGATATCGGTTAACACTGGTACCGGCACCGGGGCATTGAGACATTGGTACTGGAGTACCGGTGCCGATAGGGACCGGCACCGCCCGGTTCCGGAATCGGAATCGGTGCCCATTTTGGGCACCAAATTGTAACCGGTCCGATACCGGTCCTGCGCTGGACCGGTACCGAAATACCGGTTGGACACCCCTATCTCTCACCATATGAAACCAAAAGTACTTTAAGAATTTATATTTAAATGTTATAAATAAAAATTCCCAAAATTAGAGAATATCATTGAATATAAAATATATAAGCAAGTCGACATAAATTAAAATATATACTGAAATATCATTTTTGGTTTGATTAGGATAATAGTCGAAAATTTTGAAGGAGAGGAATTTTCCATATTTTGTATCAAAACTCCTATGTCATGGGAAAATCTGGAGATAGTGATTCGCTATGGAGTGGTGGCCGGAACAAAGCCTGGTCATACTCAGAATTTGAACAATTAGGTTCTTTTTAAAATTATAGTTTAGCACTTAGGTTTTAAGTTTAGGGTTTTAAATTTATGATAGTAATAGACGTCATAATATTGATCATTATTTTTAAATACACATGTATAGTTAATTTATAGCTTTAAAATTTACGATTGAAATTTAATACAATTTAAAATAATTGAGCTAATTCAGGATAGAGAGCTATCCGTCCGTAAGAATCGAACCCAAGATGTGCAAGGATAGACAACTCGCCAACCACTTGAGCTAATTGCCTTTTTTTTAGAAATTAAAAAAATTTAACATACTTAAGCTGAAGAAACCATATTAAATTCTAAATCTTAAACTATATTAAAGAATATTAATCAATATTACGGTGTGTCGAAAAACTATACTTTAATCTCTAGAAAATCTAAATGCTAAATTTTTCTTAAAAACAAAAATGAAAAAATAAAACCTTAATACAAAGCTATATAAATCCTAAATCCGAAACCTTATTTAAAAATAGTTATCTATATTTCGGCGGCTTCATCGTTGAAAAACTAATACACTAAATTCTATAAACCACAAATGCTAAACTTTATTTAAAAATAACAATCAATTTTACGGCGCTTCTCCGTCGAAAAAATAAAATCTCAACATCTATAAACCCAAAATGCTAAACTTTATTTAAAAATGATAATTAATATTACGGTAGTTCGCTGTCGAAAAACTAAAAACTCAAACTCTATAAACCCTAAATCCTAAACTTTATTTAAAAATGACAGTCAATATTATAGCGGCTTCGCCGCCATAAAAATAAAATCCTTTATGATATACTCAAATTCTGTAAAACTTAAATGCTAAACTTTATTTAAAGATGACAATCAATATTATGACTGTTTTACTGCCGAAAAAGTAAAATTCCAAATGATAACCCTACTAGAAATAGTAATTAATGTGTGCGAATTCATCGTCGAAAAATTAATTTAAATTCTATAAATCATAAACCCTAAAAATTATTAATTTAAATTATATTTTAAAAATATTTATTAATATTTTATTTATTAATTATAATTAGTTTAGAATAAATCATTTTGAGTTATTAAGAAGAAAAATGCTAAAGAGCCCGAACGTCAAACCGAAAATTAAGTGTTGGGGGTGGGTGCAATATTTTTAACACTGCATATTATAAAACGACGTCGTTCGGTATGCACCGACCACCGAAACGACATCGTTTCACACCAATGGTCCAGCAAAGTGTTGTGTGCTAACTTTGTACTCGTATTCGGGCAGGCTTTCGGTTGGTGTAGCACTGTGCTATTAAGAAAGGAAATCGATTACTGCTTGTTGGATTTCAAATTTGATTGCTATATGTTGATCTCTACGTTCACCTTATTTAAGGGTGAGATAAACATGTTCAGTAACATCTTCTGTATTATTCTTCCTGATATACAAAATCGAACCTGAGCTTCATTCTCTTTGGAACTAGGTGAAGAATGGCCGCCAAGCAAATGGAGGAATTACAGAAGAAGCTGAAGTTGGTGAATTACCCGAGAGCAGACGCACCAGCACAAGCGCTACTATTTGCAGGCGGGGAACGATACGCCCTTCTGGAATGGCTGTTTTTCAAGTATGAACTTGTGATTGGAACTGCATATTTATGTAATTTGGCTGCGCATCTTGTATGGGTATATGCAGCATTTTGTTTTCGATTTCCCTCGATTGATCTTGCAGATTGCTGGGTGATAAATCGCCATTTACACAGCAAAATCTGCAAGGGGATGCTCCGGTACACGACGACGAAACTTCAAGGATACAATGTACATTTATTGTTGAAGCCTTCTTTCTGTACAGTACTATTTAAAATCGAATGGGGTTTGTGGGTTGTCTGGATCAAACGTAAATTTTAGGGTTAAGGGTTGTTTTGTACTGTGGGAACAGGGGCCATTAATGGCATATTGCTTGAGTTCCTTCAAGTTCCATCTCAAATTATCTTCTGTGGTTTCTTAAAACTATGCAGATTTAGCCGAGATTGCCAAGTTTCTAGGCATTACCACTACTATAGATATTGAAGCCATCCAAGTGAGTTGAAATTCTTGTAGATATGTCACTATGGATATAGAAGATCCAAATTTTGTCGTACTTGTGAAGATGCTCTTTTATCCTCAAAGTCTACTGACATGACAACACCTTTTATACCAACTAAATTGAAAGTTTTCCCAATATTTTTATGTTTAATATTGGGTTAATTCATAATATCACAGTTATAGAGCTTGCATCTTGCCTAATCTTCGACTTTGACATGCAAATTCCCCTAAGTTCTATTGGCTCTCAGTCTGTTTCTGAACTTTACTCTGTTTGGCTAAAATACTTGTTCAAGGGCCGAGGAAGTTACGAAGACCGAACTGAAATGCTGCGTCTTATAGTAGATCTTGTAGAGGCCAGTATCTATGCTGATAATCCGGAATGGAGGTCAGTTTATTGATGCTCCCGGATACCACTTGATGATGGTCAGCTCCCTACCTTCTTACATTGCATATTTTATTTGCAGTGTTGATGAGCAAGTGACAAGGGACATACAACTGATAGATGCTATAGCTGAGAAGCAAGGACACATTTTTTCTGAAGAATTCAAGTTGTTCCCTGCTGATGTTCAGATCCAGTCCATGAATTTGTTGATGTATGCTCTACTTGTTTTCTTATTGTATTGTTCTGCAGTGGTAGTTACATAACTTTTTTGTCAAACTATTTATATACTATAAGAATAATGCAACTTGTACTCTCAATTTTGACGCAATTTCATAAACATTTCAACTGCACATTAAAAAATAAGTATAGTTGTGTGTGTGCGCTTGTGATAGGTGTCATATAAGGGGATTTATGAAGTGTGTTAAAGTTGAGGGTACATGTAGCATTGCTCATGTTATAAACTCCTTTTTCATAAGCTAGGAAGTTCTGCATGTAAAAAATAACAGTTGTATCTCTTTATTCTGCGAGTAACTTTATATCCCCCAAATCAAAATTTTCTTGTAGGCCTGACATATCTGATTTGGAGAAACAACTTGCAGATCAGTCGAACAGGCGTCGTAGCCTCCAAGAGATAGTTGATGATCTAGCTACAAAGGTTTATGTCAATACTCTGTTACCTTCTTTTGTAGCACTAACACTTCAGTGAACTCTTTTTATCCAAAGTGATCTTAATTAGATTACTATGAATATATATAGCATCCATATGATCCAGATGAAGATTATACAGATGCTGAGGCAAAATTACGTGTTCATTTAGAATCGTTTCTTGAAACTGCAAGATCCTTCAACACAATTTACACCAAGGTTTGTTCCCTTTTGATATTCTTTTTTCCACACTCGCATTTTGTTGCTTACTGGATGAAGGAAATATGAACAGGAGATTCGCCCATGGACACATATGATGGAGGTGCCGCAGCTACATGGTTTCGGTCCAGCTGCAGATAGATTATTAGAAGCCTATAATGTGCTTTTGAAGGTACGCTCAAAGCTTCTCTCATAATCTTGTTATTTTGGCAATTCACTGATTAAAATAGTAAACGAGAGTGCTCTGCAATACCTAGTTATATCTCTTTTTCGTTTTTTTTCTGCAAAGATCAAATCACGTACGATTGCCTTTTTTTGATAACTTAAAGAACCCTACCGAGGTAGGTAAACGCAAGCCCAACCGCAATAGCCTGCAAACCATAGTAGGGAGGTAAACCACACTTGGCAAGCCATATGTGACAGGCTCATGTCGCTGAGCGGATTTAAACCTTTGAGTGCAATTGTCATAGACCACTAGACCAACCCCTCATTGACATCACGTACGATTGCTAATAGGATTCTACATACAAGCGTTATAACACCTGATTTCAACTGGGCAACTGTTGCTATTTCTTTACGGCGGGGATAATGAACCAGTGTTGACTCCTCTTTTTCCTCTTTCAGTTTCTGGGGAACTTGAAAAATCTCCGTGATTCACATGCATCTGTAGCTGTTGGAGCTTCAAAGACGGTTTCTGGGGAGCCATCTTCAGTAATGAGAATAATCTCAGAATGTGAAACTGCATTGACAACATTAAACGGAGATCTTGGAATTCTTTCTGCTTCGATTTCTGCTTATGAGTAATTCAGTGATCTCTTGGTCTCTTTGTTGTTCATCATTTGTTGTATACTGACAGATGAAATTGCAAAAACATGTGGAAATGAGAATGCAACCAGTGTTATGGAAACATGTCGTCCCTTCATTGATACTATTGATACAGTGATTCAGAAATCACAAGATTTTCCGAGACAATAATTCATCATGAAGAAAAATGCTTCATTCTTTGTCTCATAGACTCTCACAATCTTTTAACAAGCCATTCGATGATATTCTCCATGATGTCCTCTTTCTCGGGCTCGAAGAGTAGATCATGCAGGAGCCCTTCGAAAAGCTTGATTGTTTTGTCCGTTGACGAAGCCTCATTGTAGAGCTTCTGGGAGGCTGCTGGACTTGTCACCAAATCGGATGTGCCGTGGAGGACCAGAAACGGAACTGTCAGCCGCCGCAGGCTCTGCTGCAGAAAGGCGGTGATGCGCAGAATTTCATACCCGGTTCTTATACGAATGGATCCTGTGAAGACTAGTGGATCGGAATATTTGGCTGCAAGAGCCAGTGGATCTCTTGACACGGCTGTACCCTTCTTGTTGGCTGCGCTGAACTGGAATCTTGGCAGCAACAATGAAAAAATTGGAGCAAGTACCTATTATGCAATCAAAAAATGGTTTGAGTTCATGTTTTTCTAAGCAAGATGTGTGGAATGCTTTGTAAACTTACAGCAAAAATCGGGTGGGACGGTTGAACACCGATAGCTGGTGAAGTGAGCACGACGCCACGTACGCATTCGCGGACACTGGGATCAAGGACTGCCTGTTGATACAGAGAGACAGAGTTAAAGACTAAATTGCTGCATCTGATGTTTCACGTAAAATCTGTATTAAGACTTCAATTCAGTTACACGCTTGTTACCTTCAAGATAATGGCTCCACCAGTTGAATGTCCAAAGCAGAAGCAGGGAAGTCCTGGATTTTCAGCTAAAGCCTTGCTGAGAAATGTTTTCTGTGGGAAATAGTGACAGACTTCAAAAAGCTATTGTGGAACCAAGCAGACCCTCCAAGTACAGAATAGCTGAATTAAAATCTCTGTTCGAAAAGGCAATCGCCTAGCCCATTTAGGCACCGCCTAGGCACTGGGTGGTCACCCCCGCCATGCCTGAATGCCGCCTAAGTGGGTGTCTACGCTGCCTGGGCACTAGGCGAGCCCTCACCACCCAGCGCTTTCTCGAATAATTTAAGAAAAGGAAACGAAAATGTAACATACCAAGTCATTGACGGCATAGTCAAGCGAATGAACGTATCCGTGCAGTCCATCGCTACCACCGTGTCCTGCAATGAAGTGCAAGTTGGACCGTGACATTGAAGAGAAGGGGGGAAAAAAGAACACGCTGGGTAATGTTTTTTAAAAAAAAAAATTTGGGTGGTATCAAGAGAACCTCACACAAACAACCACACTCATACCACTAGCCCAAGGTAATTATTAAGTAATGTTCTATTTAACAATGTGCAAGGATGGTGGAGAAGTTGGTATACTATATAGGTATTCTTTTAGGCTTTAGCATGAAGATGCTGCCTGATAACGCAGATTACCACTCCTGCCAACATATCGGTGCAATGCAAGACCGACATAAAGACTCAAAAAACAAGCTTACTTAATGAAGGAGTGCTTCACATGGTACTTTACGCACCAATGGCATCGACATTGGTATATATACACTTCCTGCAACATCCAAATATACATGCATAGTTGAATTCTACAGATTCTAGACTGCATAAAATAAAACAAGGGGGGTTCCAATCCAAAAAACCATCTCTTCATCAAAAACACAAGCGAAACAAGCACAAAATCCGAAAACTGCAAATACAAAGATGGATATGAATGAAAAGGTTGTATACGAGGACAATAGAAGGTCAGTTCTTCCAGAAAGAATGAATACATGCTTGTATTGCTGGTCTGGTCTACCAGAGTAGAATGTTCACTAACTCAATAATTAACCAAGTCTTTTAGGGTAGGGTGTCGAAATGATTCCAACATTTAAAAACAAGAATTAAGCACGGATCCTTCATTAACCCTGACTTGTCACTTAAAAAATTCGCTGTCAACAAAATTTCTGACTTAGAAATAAAAGCTTAGCGCTTTCATGCAAGTAATACCTCTTGGCATATAGTAAACTTATTTGCACGCCTAAAGTTTATCCTGTGGACATTATTAAGAAAGTCCATTCTTTCAGAAGTTAAAAACAATATTTCATGCATTTTAATTCGAAGAATAGAAAGTTATAAGAAGAAATATTACTCACCAATCCAGTCCATCCCATAAACCTTGAAGCCATTTGCATTAAGTTTCAAGGCTAAGTCATTATATCTTCCGCTGTTACAGAAATAAACATGTTTAGGCCTGTGGGAAGGTTTTTAACCAGACAAGCAAAGGCGTATACCTGTGTTCATTAAGGCCATGTAGAATAACAACAAGTCCCCTGCATCAAAGAAGAATACGGAACATCAGTAAGAAATTAAAATTTAGAACATTTGCGTGGAAGAACATAAATAATGCAACAGCATTGAAGTGTGTCGCAGTTCATGTACACCCCTCTTGAAATTAACATTTAATCGCAACTTGGATTCAACAAAATAAAATAGGCAGCAAATCCAAACACTTCATCCCCATACTTCCAGATACTAAAGTATGCTGCACTCTGTATTCCTTAGACCATTAACAAGAAAAAGAGCATGATACATTGAGTAAGTAAGTTATCTGTGCATGAGCCCATAGAAGAAACCAAAAAAAGAAGATTATTTCAACTGAGGAAGGAAAGAAGTCATAAAATGGGTTAAAACAAGCTTAAAAATCCTTATTGATCCCATTTAATAAAAAATACTTGCGTTTTCATTCAGACATTAAAAACTAGGATCCAGCTTCTATATCTAAAATCAAAATAGATTAAATTATAACAAAGCCGGAAATTTACCTGACAGTAACATTAACAGGGGTCCATGATTGTGTAAAAATAGTGTCACCCCTGTTAGAATAATACAACCAAAAATCCCTCACTGTATCCATATCATCTCTATTTTCCTCCACCACCCTCTTTAAGGCGAGAGCCCGCCGCGCCGCCGCCTCCTTGTCCATGGTGGCGGTCTTCCTCATCACAATAGTCGAAGGCACCCTCATCCCTCTCCCTGTCGGAACCACGGCCTTCTCTTCCTTCCCACCACCTTTCTCCTGGGACTCCATACACCACCGAAGAAACGGCAGCCAAAGAGTCCAGAAAAACGCGGCGATTACCCGCCATAAAATTTTCACCGACAGCGAGCATAACGATAAAATAGCATTGAGCCTAACGCTCGCCCCTGACGTCAGCATTACTTCGTTCGCCATCTCCTCCGTCTGTTTTGCTGATTCCAGTGGTGGGTTTGACGAAACAGAACAAGAAATGCTCTTTACGGGAAGATTTCTCCTCAAATGCAATATTGGATACAAGATTATCTCGCTATTATGCCGGAAGTCGCCTCTACTTTGGATCAAATTCTGTGGGTTTTGAAACGCAAGGCAAACCATAAACAAAAAAAACCCAGTGAGGAACCTTTGTTCTTTGATAAAAATTGAATCTTTCAAAGTTTCAAACCACAGAAAGCCGGCAGTCAAGAACAAACAATGCGCCTGAAATATGGCGAAATCTCTCTGCCTGTTCTTCCTGCGAAGATTACAACGGTTCAAAACAAAAGATACCAAAGAAGCGAAGACGGGAATTTTGCTGGGGATAATAAATAATTATTGTTTTGTTGAATTCGATTTGTTGTAGCAACAAATGTGGAACCGTCTTTGCTCCGTCGCTGTCCACGTGCATGAATCGTCGCCGGAGATTTGATCAATATAGAGAACCGTGCCAGCCGTCTCCATCGGGTTGGAAGTTTCGAGACTGCATACCATCTCGATTCTTGACGAAAAAACGGAAAAAGTCTAGGTTTACGTTAATAAAATAATATTAATTATGTTATGATTTAATATATATTCCTAAATGGTAATATATATAAAATAATGTTGTGAAATTAAGAGGTGCACAGACTTATATGTATCGTGTGTGTGTACAACCACAATCTCAGCTATTAAATTAGTGTATGTTTGTGTGTTTTTAAGAGACGGAAATGACTGAGATTGTGACTGTATACATGCTGTACATATAAAATTGTACACCTAAACAAATCTCAAATAGTGTTAGTAATTAACTAATTATATAGTTTAGCATTTAGTTTTTTTATATGATAGAGATTTTTACACTGATAATATTAATTTTAAAAAAATAAAAATAATAATATTCATAGATATTATAGTTTGTATGGTTTAGGGTTTATAGGATTTAGGTCTTAGAGTTTATAGGATAGTATTTTAGACTTACACGACATCATAGTCACTGTAATATTAATTTTAAAAAATAAAAGTAGTAGATTCATAAGTTTTACGATTCATAGTGTTTATGATTTATAGCATTTAGCTCTAAGCGTATATAAAATATGATTCTAGATTTTTACGACGATAAAGTCGTTATATTATTAATTTAGTTTAACCCACACAAAAATATTGGATATTCATTATATTAAATTTTAGTATAATTATTACAAAAAATTGAAATATGTGAGATGTGAGTTAACATGTGGTGAGGCAGTGGGGAAGCCACTTGACACAAATAATATAAATTATAAATAGGTTAATTTTTTTATTCAAATTAAATAACGTCAAGACTCTCTTTATCCATATCTTTACTTGATTTATTTATATGATTTGTATTTTTTTTTGCGATTTCTACTCCTTGTGAATATATGATGATATGTGCCTATGTTTCCCTGGATTATTTTGGCATTTGGCCTCACTTTCGTTAACGATTTGGTACAAAAAAAATCTTTTTTTCTTATTTACTGTTGTATTGGGATTTTGTGTTCATAGAAGAAATCTGTTGCTGTTAAAAGGTTTTTATCAAGTCGTTTTTTATTAACAAAACTAGCAATCTCTTCTTCTTCGACTTATCAAAAAAAGTCTCTTCTTCTTCGAACATTTCGGTTGATTTAGTGAATCATACTCTTTTCTTGTGGCAAAAAAAAGGAAAAATAGAGATTATAATCGAAATTGTGCCCCCCTAACAAAAATCGTAGCTTCACCACTGGGTGGAGGTGGGAGGCGAAGGGGGATCAAAGTACAATTTTTATTTTTTTTTAGAGTTGGCGGAAAAAATATAATGCTAGATAAAGTTCAAATTTGTGTCTCGGACCGCCGGACCGGCAATTCGGTTAGTGGTCCGGTGTTCGCAGTTTGGACCGCCAAACTGCGTACCTTTTTGTTAATTTTTTTAATTTTTTGAGCCAAAAGGTTCTTATATAAAAAAACAACGGCTATAAAAATCGTTGCACATTGTCCAACGGCTCTCTGAGAGCCGTTGTAAACAATGTGCAACGGCTCTTAGAATCGTTGCACGTTTTTATTTATTTTTTTAATTTTTTAATCTATTAATTTTATTATGAATATCCTCATTCTTCCCCCTAAAAGATAACCAACAATTCTTCTATCCTCCAATTCTTCTATTATTCTATTCTCCAATTCTTCTATTGTTCAACTTTATACATTATGGCTTCTTCTTCAACCTATTCATATAAGAAGCCAAAGATCACATCCGTAGTGTGAAATCGCCATGATTACTATTTTGATATTGATGATAATGGTGCGAAGAAGGATTGAGCTAGATGCAAATATTGTACGAAAGTTTACAAGGTCGATTAACAGTATTTGTAATTATACAACTACATTATTTACATAATCTTCCTATCTTTAGCACTATTCTGTAGTTAATTCAATGAATTTTAAGCTTGATCATCGATCAGGAATACAGCCGACGGCCCTCCGTTCTTTCACCTGACATTTTTATCGGGATTCTCGACTATGTTACTCTAGCAATTTATCCTGTGTAGCGACATACAATCTTCTCTCACCGAACTCCACAAGGGTCTATGCCGTGTACGCATGTCGAGACATGCATCTCCATGTTGTTTCCATTGAGACGAAAGAAAAGAAGAAGGCTAAGAAAGCTCATAAATCGTTGCATGAAGTACCACAGTGTATTTTTCATTCAAATCAGTAGAATGACTACTTACGATATAGATGTTTGTTACCAAAATTGATTACCATCACTAGCTGGCGGTGGTCATGGTGTCGGACTCGTCCTTGAAATCTGCGAGTGTGGGGACCGCACTCTTCATGAATGTTGGACGAGTCGGAGTATTCGGTGGGTAGCTCATCAACGTCTCCATCGCCTTCATCGGAATTCTCATTTTTGTCGTCCTCCTCTCCTCAACGTCTTCTTCGTCATCATCGTCTACATCATAATCATCATCTTCATCGTCATCGCCATCATAATCGTCATCTTCGTCGTCATCATGATCATCCTCCACCTCATCGTCTTCATCCTCTTCATCATCATCTTTTTTGTCGTCTTCATCCAAGGCAATGACGACTAAAGATGGAGTGGGGACGTTGGCTTTTACATGTGCGAGAGTAAGGGCAGCTGCAACATCGGCTTGTGCAGCAGTAGGGGTGACTGCAACATCGACATGCGCAGGAGTAGGGGAGACTGCAACGTCGGCGTGCGCGAGAGTGAGAGAGACATTGTGTCATTGTCGATTCGGCATTTTTATATTTGCAAGCTAGCAACAAGATGAAGAATGGTTCAAGAAGATTAGGTCGGCATTAATACATCACGTGTTTTCATGATCTGCATTTTCATATGATTCAATAAGCCGTAATAAGCACAACAGTCGATACAATCCCGACTACCCGGAAATAACATTCGTGCTCCAAACAAAGCAATCGACATGACTCCGACGCATCGTATTTATCCCGGAAGAAGCAATTTGTGTTTCAACTATCCTATAATAAGTACAATATTCACGGTTCTATTCACGTCTGAAGGTATCAAGGTACGCATTGACTACATATGGTAAACCCGGATAACGCAGTCGGGCCCAAAACTCTTAAATAAATAAAGCAATTGACAAGACTGTGACGCATCATGGTTATCTCAAAAAAGACATTCGTGCTCCAACTATAATCACAACATCTATGGCTCTATTAAGATTTAAGGTCTGACGGTACGAGCGCGACTATATGTGATAAACCTGGATATTGCAATCGGACCCTAAACTATTTAACAAACACAGCAATAGACAATATCACAACTAATCGTGGTTATCCGAATGCGAGATTCATGATTCAACTATCCTGTATTAAGCACAACACACATGGTAAATCCGGATAATGCAGTCGGACCCTAAACTATTAAACAAACAAATCAATCGACAAACTGCGACCCATCGTGGTTATTCAAGAATAGTTATTCGTGCTCCAACTATCCTGTAATAAGCACAACATTCGTGGTTCATTCACATCTGACGGTACGAGCGCGACTACTCATGATAAATCTGGATAATGCAATTGGACCATAAACTATTAAACAAATAAAGCAATTGACTAATCCATCGTGGTTATCCTAGAAGAGACATTCATGCCCCAACTATACTCTATTAAGCACAACATATGTGGTAATCTCGGATAATTCAGTCAGATTTTAAACTATTAAACACCAAAGCAATCGACAAGACTGCGACATGTTGTGGTTATTCCGAAAGAGTCATTCATGCTCCAACTATCCTGTAATCCATGGTTCTATCCATGTCTGACGGTACGAGCTAACCCTAAACAAACACGGATATCTCAGTCGGGCCCTAACCCTAAACCCTCAATCCTAAATTCAAATTACTTATCCAAAAAAAACTGCGCTTGTAGACTTTTTATAGACTGCGCGTGTAGTCTTTGCATAGACTGCATGTGTAGTCTTTTAATAATCTGTGCGTGTTGCGTCTTCCCATTAACATAGCGACCAAACCAAACCAAACCAAACCAAACATACCTAGTAAATCTCGCCCTTAAGCAGGGTCTGGGGAGGGTAAGATGTACGCAATCATACCCCCACCCATCAACAGGATGGGGAGATTGTTTCCGTAGAGACCCTCAGCTCGGAAAAAGAAAAAAAAATCATAAATATAATCATAATCCTAGTAATAGTAGTAATAATACTAGTAATAGTGGTAATTGCGGTAATTATTATTATTATAACAATAGTGAAAGGAATAAGCGAATATAGCAGAAATAAACTACTTACTTCAACCCTATATCACATATATCCGAAATAAAATAGGCGCATACACAAATAAGGAACCAACTAAACAGATAAAATACAATTAGGTGCGAATAAACACTAGTATATCCTGCTAATTTCTATCAGCCTAGAGGTCCATACACAAATAACTACTCTATACACTCCTATATATCTTTAACCATAATATGACGTCTCCAACTTATCCTATCAGAGGTCATGTCCTCGGAGAGGTTTAATCCTACTAAATCTAATCGGATCTGCTCATCCCATGTTCTCTT
>JAOYMZ010059694.1:0-13120 GCA_025802335.1 Pinguicula primuliflora
AATAGCAAACAGAGCATCAAACCCCATCAAAGGCGCAAGTCAACAACTATCAAATACAAATACAAATGCAATCACCCGATGATCGTTCGTGGAAGCTGAAAGATTAAATGAAACGTAGACCAACACTCACTTCCTCTCAAACGAATTCACGCAAATCATATCGAATCGCACCAATTCACGGAATGAAATCAAATTAGACGAAATCTAGCTGAATGATAGGAGATTGATAGTTTGGAGCGTACCTCGATTGTGTGAGAGAATCGGGAATTCCGCTTTAGGCGTCGTTCTTTAAACCTCCTGAACCTTTGAGAAAACTTACAACAAATGGGTGCAGGCAAAAACAAACAGAATGCAGCAATAAACAGAAATCAGTAGTGAAGATTAAAATGGAACATACCCGTGGAGTTCTGGTGGCCGACGGTGGAGCAGATCGGGAATGCAGCAAAAGGGTTTCTAGGGCAAGTCGGGCATTTCTTGGGTGGGCACCACCGGTTCCTGTGGTGGAGGAGGGCTTTTTTTTGTTTGCAGCTGAGTTACAGAGAAGGGGAGGCGGATTTCACGCAGAAGATGGGGAAGTGGAGAAGAAGAAGAATTGGGGAAGATGCGGGGGGAAATGTTGGAGAAGAAGAAGAAAAGAAAACAGGGAGGCTACTGTTACGGACAGGAAATGTTATTTGTCGTTTTGGCCAAAATAAGACTCAGTTCACTGTTGTCGTTCTAACCTGTTTTAACTATAAGAGATATAAATAATTTATATCATTTATATTGCGGGGCTAGTTTGTCATTTGTTTCATTTATTTTTTTGTTTTTGTATATCATACATATTCATATTATAAATAATTTATATGTATATAGTGATACATAAAAAAATATTTATTGTATTATTTATAAAATAATTTATCAAATTTTATGATTAATGACATGATTCGATTTACGATTTATAAATTAATACTTTCGATTTACGATTCGTATTGCACTTTGACAACTATAATTGTTATGATTTTAAATGAATTTAGTTTTAGAATTTTGTAAGACAATTATAGTGTTTCTCATAACATCTTTTTGACTTTCGATAATGATAATGTCAAAATCATATGTTATAACCCAACCCCAACAAGATTACAATAAGCTACATCCAAAATTGTCGAAAAATATGGAGTTGATTTTTGTAGCATATTACATATTGTGCTATATTGAGAATAAAATTATTTTGTAATCTTTTAAAAAAAAGGCGAGTATAAGACTTCAACAACCACACCTCGATCAGTCCCTCTACAATTATTGTATATTGAATATATAAAATATTTAAAATAATGTATATATTTTTAACATTACTTTTGAATTTTATGTTAATTATTTTTATAAACTTTTGAGTGAGCACCCATGACATTTGAGTTCGAGATTCGCCCTTGTGGTAGTGGGCCTAGTACCAACCCATTAGATGTGCATACTGGCAATTAATTATATTTGAATCAACATTAAATTTTGCATACCATTGCAAAAATTAATACATAAAAATATATTTTTAAATTGCAAAAAACTTAATACAAATTTGTGGTCATTTTCATCTATCGGAACCAAAACGAAAAGTTTGTTCCGAATTTTGAACTCAATATTACATTTTCATTCCAACAAATAGAAATTCATAATTTCGACAAGCTATGATCATGATAGTTGTACCGAGCGTAACATGTGTATTTAATTGGTATCAAAAAATTTTTAACTGATTCAATCAAAGTATGTGTCATCAAAATTATTATTTCAGGATTATTTTATAATAATTTATAAATTTTGATTTGGACAATTAAAATTTTGATATAGGTTTTAAATATTTTTATGAAGATTTCTGTAGACAAATGTAGTCGGATAAGGTAATGCTTAAAACCAATCTATTAAACTCAGCGTTCACAAAATCAAGATTGCTGCATCTGGAAAATTTATATATACCACCTCACTTTATCCAACTCCAATCGCACCCCACCCGCCCACATGAGTAAAAAAAGTGGTTCCCACTAAAACAAAACGCAAAAGCTGAATTAAAAAGAATTATGTGAACCCCACTAAAATATTTTAATACATTTCTGGAATTATTTTCAATAATATTTTTAATATTTACAATTTATAGAATTTACGATTATATTTTTTTATGATTTATAACATTTAGAGTTTATGGTTTATATGATAGAATTTTAAATTTTTTTACGGCTGCGAAGTCGCCATAATATTAATTCTAAAAATAAAAAAATGAATTCGAGAAATAAAAATAACACGATTTATAGATTTATAGGGTTCAGTGTCTATACCATTTAGAGTTTTAGGTGTGTAAGATAGAGTTTTAGGTGTGTAAGATAGTGTTTTAGATTTTATGACACCAAAGTTGCCGTAATATTAATTACAAAAAAAATAGTAGAATTTTTAATTTTTATGATTTGTATGGTTTATTGAATACCAATTAAAAGAAATATTAAGATTTATATATTTTACCCAAAAAAATCGCGAATATTGATAATGTTTAACTTCGGTGCATATATGGCAGGAATGATAACACTCTTCAAGACAGTCCTGAGAAGCATACACTCCTATAATTATGCAGCCGACTTTGCTTCCCAGAACAACATGTGATGAGCTGGAAAAGATTCAACGTACATTCTTGTGGGGTGGAAATACAAAAAACAGGTAGTGCATCAGGTGGAATGAGAAAGTTTCTGCCAACCAACAGATCGGGGAGGCCTGAGTCTCAGGAAAATGCGGGAACACTGCATTGCCCTTGTTCTCAAGCTGGCTCGGGACCTCATCTCATCCCACAAAAACTTTGGATGTAACGAACCCAATTTTTGTTTCTGAAATTTATTCGGGTTTGTTATGGCGGTATGGCTTTTGCGGCCACACTCAAACCCAAACGCATTGTATAATGATGATAAATGGACCCTTTTATAGGATCTCGGTCTCAACAATAAATTTTTTTGATGAATAATGTCATTGAGGAAATTTGAACCCGTGACCTGAATGCAATTGTCACTTCATAACCAATAGGCCAATCCCTCATTGACACATTAACAATAAATAAAAGCCCATAAGTCCTAACTGAATGCAAATACTCGTCACATAATTGGTCTTTTAACCCAACACTACGATAATAATCGCCATAAAACATAATAGTAAAGCCCAATACAAACAACACCATAAAGCCAAACCCAAATAAAACAGTATATCTCTATAGGTTGTTAAATCTCAATTAAGATAAAAGGGTACTTCTTGAGTCACCATCGCAACCATCAATCAGCATTGATCCGGTTTTGCAAGGAAATACAGGTAGATTTATGAGTTAAAATGGCTCTGTAGGTAATGAATACTTCAACGGTGAATAAAATTCACAAGGGAACATAAGTCAAGGGTTATCACTACATATTATTTTTTTCCTATTATGTTTATAACATAAGGTAGTCCATGCATTATATTTCTATTTTTTCATTGATATATATATATTTAAAAATAAATATATATGAAACTGAAGCATAGTTACTCATCTTAAAAAATTTCTGAATCCACCACTATTTATAGCACTTTTCCTGCAATTGCTAGATAAATTTAAATAAAATTTATTCATGCCAATATTTAATAATATAATAGACATCAAAAAAATAGGGAACATATATATGAAAAGGAAACTTAGATGAATTGGCAACTACTGGTGGCCAAAGTGGTCCGACAGTAACACTGGTATCAGTTAATTAAAAAAATTAGAAAAAATCAAAGAGTAAAAAAATCAAGGTAGAATTGTGTACCGATTTTTCTGGACCAGCCCCAAAATCTGGTACCGGATAGCAGCAGGTCCTAGTACTAGCTAGACCTGGTACCGGAAGACTGGTGTCGATTAGGACCGGCATCGGGTCTTACTAGAAGTCACCAGCGAAGCCACATGGATACTTAGAGAGCTCAAGCACACACAGCCCAGAAAAAAATCCTTAATATATTCAAGCTATATTTCTATATGTATAGATGCTTGGAGTGTTTTCAGTTTAGATTATAATGGGTAAGGAAGTTGCAGAGAAAATTTAGGAAGAAGAAAATGAAGTAAAAGGGTTGAAAAGTCAAAATATATAACAAAAAGTTGAATGATTGTATATTTTTTTTTAACGTTTGTGTTGTTTGTTATTTGTATTAACATATATATATTATTTTATATCATTTATATTGGAGCGGCTAGTTTGTCATTTATTTCATTATTTAGTTTTGTTTTTGCATTTTTTTTTAAAATTTTATTTTATTAGGCAGCCGTTCTACTACACTAAATATTTTTGTTTACCTGAAATGTTTGCCCAATAAAGAAACTAAGAGAAAGAAATAACAACATTGGATTTTGCGGTACACTTAAAGATGTCCTTGTGACAATCAGCGTGTCCCTTGCGTAGATTGACTGTTTGCTCGAATGCACTGTGTATGATCATCCTTTGATACGTCTGTAATGTTCCTGGTGTTAGTCTTGCAGTAGCATCGGCAGCAATTCTGCAGGGAGGTGGTCTATAGCAACCAGATTGTTGTGGTTCTGTTGTGCTCCCAGTTTTGCCTAGTGATCTGCGATTTGGTTGATTTCTCTGTAGCAGTGAGTTATGCAGAGGGAGTGAAAGCATTCCTTCAACCTGATAGTGTTCTTTTCTTGCTGTCTGATTTTTCAGGGCGCATTTCCAACCTGCAGTAGACCATTGATAAAAATCATAGAGTCAGTTTGCACTTCTAAAGAGAGAAAGTGGTGCTGTAAGGCTATGGAAATGCCTTTGCTCAGAGCTAGGGCCTCTACTTCCAGCGATGACTGGCAGGAAAGTTTAGAGTAGAAGGCTAGCAGCTCATCTCCTTGTTCATTTCGAAAAATGCCCCCAATTCCTGCTGCGATTCCATTGAAGCTCCCATTCACATTTAGTTTGATGAAGGCTGGTTTAGGTGGTAGCCATCTGAATGTCTTGATTCTTAGGGCAGGCTGCAGCGGGAGTTGGATGCTCAGCTGAGTTAGAACGCAGACTTCCTACACCTGTGATGACGGATAGAATTTGCCACTCTGCATAATATCCCGTATCAGTGCGATGGAGACATGTATTTTTTGTTTTTGTATATCATACTTATTCATATTATAAATAATTTGTATGTATATAGTGATAACTTACAAAAATATTTATTGTATTATTTATAAAATAATTTATCAAATTTTACGATTAATGACATGATTCGATTCACGATTCACAAATTAATACTTTCAATTTAGGATTCGTATCGCACTTTGACAACTATAATTATTGTTATGTTCAATAAATTTAGTTTTAGAATTTAGCAAGATAATTCTAATGTTTCTCATAATATCTTTTTGACTTTCAATAATGATAATGTCAAAATCATATGTTATAACCCAACCCCAACAAGATCACAATAGGCTACATTCAAAATTGTCGAAAAATATGGAGTTGATTTTTTTTAGCATATTGTATGTTGTGCTATATTCAAAATGAAGTTATATTGTAATATTTTGAGTATAAGACTTCAACAACTGCAGATCGATCAATCGCTCAACAAATATTGTATATTGTGTATATATAATATTAAAATTATGTATATAATTTTAACATTACTTTTGAATTTTATGTTAATTTTTTTATAAATTTTTGATTGAGCATCCCAACATCTCAGTTCTAGATTCGCTCCTGCTGATAGTGGGCCCGATGCCAACTTGTGTGACATGCATACTGGCAATTAATTATATTTTAATCAACATTACATTTTGCATACTGTTTCAAAAACTAAAACATAAAAATATAATTTTAAAATGGTGAAAACTTAATACAATTTGGTCATTTTCATCTATCGTAACCAAAATGAAAAGTTTGTTCCGAATTTTGAACTCAATATTACATTTTCATTCCAACAAACAGAAATTCATAATTTCGACAAGCTATGATTATGATAGTTGTACCTAGAGTAACCTTTGTATTTAATTGGTATCAATACTTTTTAAACTGATTAAATCAAAGTTTGTCATCGAAATTATTATTTCAGGATGATTTTAGAATAATTTATAAATTTTGATTTGGACAATTAAAATTTTGATATAGGTTTTAAATGCTTTTATGACAATTTCTCCAGACAAACGTAGTTAGATAGGTAATGCTTACAAAAAAAAGTTATTAAACTCAGCGTCCACAAAAAAAACATATGAAAAACTGATATATTCTCACTTTATCCAACTTCACGCTCACTCCACCCGTCCACATCAGTAAAAAAATGCCCCCACTAAAACAAAATACAAAAGAGAAATTAAAAAGAATTATGCAAACCCCACTAAAATATTTCAATATATTTCAGGAATTATTTTCGATAATATTTAATATTTACTATTTATAGAATTTACGATTATATTATTTAGGATTTATAACATTTAGAGTTTAAGATTTATATAATAGAATTTTAGATTTTTTTGCGACGACGAAACTGCCGTAATATTAATCCCAAAAATAAAAATAATAAGATTATTAGATTTATATGGGTCAGAGTCTATACCATGTAGAGTTTTAGATTTGTAGGATAGTGTTTTAGATTTTTACGACAGCAAAGCTGCCGTAATATTAATTCCAAAAAACATAGTAGAATTTTTAGTTTTTATAATTTGTAGGGTTTATAGAATAACAATTACAAAATATTAAGATTTATATATTTTACACAAAAAAATCGTAAATATTGATTATGTTTAACTTCGGTGCATATATGGCGGGAAGGACAACACTCTTCAAGACATTATGCAGTCGACTTTGCTTCCCAGAACAACATGTGATGAGCTGGAAAAGATTCAAAGTACATTCTTGTGGGGGCGAAAATGCAAAAAATAGGGTAGTGCATCAGGTGGCTTGGGAAAGTGTCTGCCAACTAAAAGATCGGGGGGCCTGAGTCTCAGGAAAATGCGGGAGCACACCATCGACCTTCTTCTCGAGGTGGCTCGGGACCACATCTCATCCCACCAAAAACTTTGGATGTAACGAACCCAATTTTCGTTTCGGGAATTTATTCAGGGTTGTTATGGCAATATGGCTTTTCCGGCCACACTCAAGCCCAAACGCATTGTATAATGATGACAAATGGAACCCTTTTATAGGATCTCAGTCTCAACAATAAATAAAAGCACATAAGTCATAACTGAATGTAAATACTCGTCGCATAATTGATCTCTTAACCCAACACCACAATACTACTTGCCATAAAACATAATGGTCAAGCCCAATACAAACAACATAATAAAGTCAAACCCAAATAAAACAGTCTATCTCGATAGGTAGTAAAGTCTGGAGTAAGATAAAAGGGTACTTCTTAAATCACCATCGCAATCAATCAATCAACATCGATCCGACTATACAAGGTAATATTGGTTGATTCATGAGTCAAAATGACTCTGTATGTAATCAATACTTAAACTGTACATAAAATTCACAAGAGAACGTAAGTCAAGGATTATCATTCTGTCTAATATTTCATTGAATGCACAGGTGCAGGATGCATGGATATGCAATGAATGCAGACAAATAAGAGGCATGGTCAAGTCAAGCTACAATATTCTCATCAATAAGCAAGACAATGTGCATGAGGCAGGAACAATCACAGAATTAAAGCAAGTATGGAATCCCTTCTTACCAATCAGAGTATCAATACACATTTGGCGGGTGAAGCATGATAGGCTACTGACAAAACAGAATCTCCAAGCTAGAAACATCATCACTCGAGAACAATCAGTTCTATTTCCCCTATGTGGGTTGCAAATAGAAACATGTGATCATATCTTTTATAATGGCAGAAAATAGTGAAGATATGGAATGAAGTCATGAGGTGGCTATACTTACCTGAATTGGAGACAAGATGTCCAGAGTAGATGGAATTCGATCATCTAAAACCGGAAGGCATCGCAAAAGAAGTTTGGACAACCATCTTGTCTACATGCATCTGGCGAATCTGGAGGAAACACAATACATATCAACTCGGCGGAAAAGAAGTAAAAAATGGAGAAGACATTTTCATAATCCAGCATCCACTCTAGTTTTGGTATACCTAGAAGACAAAGAAACCGAACATCATCTTCACACCTTTAGAATTATGGATTCTTGATCCAATTCCAAGCTTTAGGACAAAATGGATTGAAATGGATAGAGATGGTGTGATGAAGGAGAGTGAATTCTTTTGTGGCGTTCGCTTGATGTAATTAAAATATATAAATATTTTTTAAATTTTCCAAAAAAAAATTGTCTCATTCGTTAGTTACTAAATCCTAGAGAATAAGAAAATTTAAGAACTGATGACATAAAAATGGAGAAATGATAAATAATACAAAAAATGACACAAAAAGTGCATCAAAATATGTGTGCCATTATTTCATTGGTTGTTATTGTCTAGTGGGTCACACCCCTACCCAATTGGGTATTGTCATCCTATCTTTTACACTTCTGATTTCAATTTTTGATGCCTAATATATGAACTAATAAAAATGTAAGTAACAATTTGTATTCTTTCCTAAATCATCTCCACCCCAATTGGAAAGATATCAAATAAGCACTGCTCGAAAAAGTGTTTGATGGCCCTCTGATATTTTTGAATCGTCTGGCCAAAATTAATTTTTTTTTAAAAAAGATTCTTTTTTACCCGGCCGAACTGGCTGAACGGCCACTCAAGAAGTCTGGGTGCCGCCTAGACAGCCTAAGCGGCCACACTCTAAAATAAAAATAAGTAAAATGTTATTTATACAAAACACCTACTAAATAATTAAATATATGTGACAAAAACCGTAACTATAATTTTTATGGTATATTTTTATTTAATTTCTTTAATTGTTATTGTGATTACTGATTATCGTCATATTTAATAAGCGTGTCATTCCAAATATCACTTCTCTAAAAATAAATACAAGAAAATAACAGACCACGAAAACTCAAAACTACCAATACCAGCAGAACAACAATGGCGACGCTGCCATCTTCAATTCTGCAGCTTCCCAGACCAAGCCCCGCGTTTCCATCGTCACTACATCCAGCCGCACCACTCAGGCTCCACGCGCCACCTCGCGCGGCCACGGAAGAGGACTCCGCCGCCCCCACTTCATCCGATTCCGCACCGGAGCAAGAGGACAGCTTTGAGAACCGCCTCTCACAAGTTCGCCGTCGGTACCGGAGCGGAACCGGGAAAAAGGCAGAGATGAGGAAGAACAGAAAGGGTAAGAAAAATGGGTCTGGGTCTGGTTCGACCGTATTTCTCCCACCCGTGCCATTGAAAGAGTCGGTGTCCGATGGATTGGTTGTGGAATTAGGGTTCAGTCCGTACGCCGAGAGGGTCAATGGACGGGTTGCGATTCTTGGCCTTTCCGCTTTGTTACTTGTGGAGTTGGCAACGGGTCAGGGGGTGATCAACTACCACTCGCCTTCTATTGTTTTCATACAGGTTTATTTTGTGGCTGCAGTCTCTGCATTGTACATTAAGTTTGAGAAGGAAAAAATTAGCGTGTGGCCGCAATCTGAGAAATAATTATTTTTGTATGAATCAAAGATGGTAACTTTGGGAATCATTGGAATCATACATTGTTGAATTAATTATGTGAGGTGTTCTGTTGTCAGTATCCAATCTGCTGCATAGGAAGTCCTATTGTAATTGCTGTTATTGATTTTGATACTAATCTGTGATATGAGTTAATGGAAAGGGTATCAAAGAGGGATGAAAAAAATGTAAACTGAGAATGAAGGGGTAAAATTACAGTAAAGAATGCATGGTTTTCAAATGTAAGCATGAGCAGAGGATGGAGAACTTTATAGATGAAAGATACATTGATGTTACCTTTCCTGAACTTCACTATAAGATGCTATGATCAACCACTCAAGGGTTCTTCATTTAAATCCTCAACTTCCTAGCTATAGCTGTAGCTCTTGGGATGAAAAAATGTAAACTGAGAATGAAGGGGTAAAATTACAGGTAAGAATACATGGTTTTAGAATGTAGGCATGAGCAGAGGGATGAGAACTTTATAGATGAAAGATACATTTTTTTAAAGCATAGGTGAAAGATACATTGATGTTGCCTTTACTGGACTTCACTATAAGATGCTATGATCCAACCACTCAAGGGTTCTTCATTTTAATCCTCAACTTCCTAGCTATAGCTGTAGCTCTTGGGTGCACTTTCCTCTTAGTTGGGTCGCTCTGTTCCACCTCTACCCAATTGATCACCTTCAGTATGAGTGTTTGGGGAATTTTTTGAACACCTGTCTCTGCTGTTCCTTTAGATTTTCTGAGGCCTTTTTCTAATGCTTTCTCTAAGAATTCCATAAACCATTTCCCTGCTTCCGTTTCGATCTGCTTCCCTAGATTAATAGCATTGGACAGCCGGCAAATAACCAATTCTTTGTTCTCGTCTTTTTCACTTGTTGGTTCAGGGGGCAATGACCCTTTTCTCTCCCGAATCAACTTCTGGTTTGTTGATGGGCGAACATGCTTTCCAAGAACCGATGAATTTTGCTCTATTCTTTCAGGAAATGCTGCTATGGATTTTTGAAGTTCAGTCCTTCTCTTTGATGCATTTGATTCTGAATTTGGATACTGTTCCATATTTGGGACGATTTCATTCAAAACTGAGTTGGGATATTTTCCTTCAGCTTCAATACAACTGGTTGCTGCTTGAATAGACACCATTTCTGCCACTATTTGGACAATTTGGCTGTGGAACTCCAGAAATTTATCCAAGCACGCTGCTGGAGTTTCTACTTGAGCTGATTTTGTCAAGATAGAAAAAGTCCTGATACAAATAAAATCATAAAACCTGGTAAACAATAAAGGAAGAATAACGCCGATAAGAATAGTACAGATTGATAGGCTGCTGAACTATCACAGATATTTTGGTGATTTGATATATACCACGAACTCTGCCGACACGAATCATTCACCACACTCACACCAATGTGTATGTGTGGGCGCTTATAGGTGATTCGTGTCAAATCTGTGGGGTGAGTTCGTGGTATATATCAAATCCGGATATTTTGCACCCTTGAAAAAAATGTATTACTTGACAGATCTAACGAGGTTCTCTGTGGCTTGAGCATCTCTTAGAGCTTGATGAGCAATCCTCTGAGCTGCTTCCTGCTGCTGAACAGCTTCCTGAATGCATCAGCACAAATATTCATCAACACTCAGCCATAACCAACACATAATTATCTGAAATACAAAGTCGACAGACATATAAGTTGCAACCTTTCCCAGAATGTTGAGTTTTCCAGGTAAGTTCATGTAAAAACTTGTATTCGTGGAGTTTGAAGAATCCCTATTCAAGTACTGAGTCTGCAAAGTGTTATTTGACTTTGACTGCTTATCTACATTTCCCTCAGCATTTTGTGAAGCTGCTGCATTCAAATACCTCAATCTCGGAGGTGGAGTAGAACTCTTTTTGTCCTGAAATACAGATCTCGACAACTGAATCAATAAAGATATGCATTTTATTAGAGCAAATATGTAAGGCTACCTACATCTAAGTTCAAGGGACTTCTAGAAATCCTTTGCTCTCTGTCACAAACACTCTTGCTCCTCACAGATTTAACTGAGCAAGGCGTGATGGCACTTCTCCTAATCATCGGTGTCTCTCCCTTAGCTGCCTCCATTTTAGACAAGAACATACCACCGACTGATGATCTTACTGCACTTCCATCTCTCATAGTCCTCCCCCTAATCATCGGTGACATCAGAAAATTCCCAGAATTATTCACCACACTACCAGGTCTCTCCTTAACTGGTGTAAACTGATCAAAATCCAAAGGAGATGGCTTCAAATTGAAGGGTGATCCCACTCCTTCACTCCTATTAGGCCCATTTCCCCAAGAGCCCCTTTTATGAGCTGAAAATTGTATGTTGTCACTCTTTTCCCCTTTTGCTCTCAGCCTCATTAATGGCTCTGGTGTGCCAACCAAAGGGTGCCTCCCGGGAAGTGGTTTAGCTCCCTTTACGACAGGTACCGGTGATCCGGGCTCCAATCTGTCGACGTAAATGTACTGTCCCAGTTGCATCTTGTTGCTCATCACAAGATCATCTTGATCAAAAGGCAAACTGACGTAAATTGAATGGGAAGAATCCGAGACCTTGATGTAGAACCCATGTCTGGGTAAAAGATTCTTCTCATCAAGATCGGCCGGGACGATGTCGGTCACCTGAAGAAGGGAACTCCGGTGATGACCCGTGGGCTTCACTCCCGTGTTCATCCCATTCAAAAGCTGCAACAGAATTCCAGGCGCTAACTCTGTCATAATCTGGATCGATGCGAAAGATGATTTCTTGATGAATATATGAAGCGCCGCGTTTTCTGAACTTTCTTTTACATCAAAACGACCAATAACAGCTATTGATTCGGATCGAAGCTCTGTGATTCTCTCTGGGTTTGTTGGATTCGAAGAGGGTTTTTTTTAGCTGCTCCTTGTGTAGTAAAGAAGGTCCGGGCCGCGGGGTGAGGAGATGGCAAATGTGACTGCGACTCAACGGTCAGCTCAGCTTGGGGAGATTTTCAAATTTCTCTGGAATTAGGAACGTTGCGGGATTAACGGTCATCTTCTTCGTTATTGGGCTAAAGTACAGGCCAAGTTGTTTCGTCAGTAGGCCCACCAGAACTGTGTTAAAGCACTTGACAATTGGTTTCTACTGGGTTGTACTTGCTAGACGATGAAGATGCCAATTTATAATGGGCCGTTGCAATATTTACAATTATAAATTTGTGCACGAACTTTGCATATAAATTTTTTGATGTAATTAAAATATAGTGCCCAAATAATAAGCACAAATGCTATAACAAGTTTTCGTCCCGTATAAGAACACTTTTCGTCGGGTATAGAATTCCCGAATAACAAGTTTTGAACATGATCCAAATAAACAACAAAAATAACATAGTTGTCATAATCAACGGTAAGTAAACAACTCCGACCGTAGGATTTCTTGCCACGATTCATATTGATTATATTGTATTTGATTTCAACTTTTTCCTTGTACGCCTTTGATTACATTCAGTGTTCGAGAATGCGTTCGGCGGACTTGCGGCGTTTTTTTGCCGACCAGCGCCCAGACCGCCTAGGCGGTTGGGC
>JAOYMZ010059705.1:0-29063 GCA_025802335.1 Pinguicula primuliflora
GGGTGTCAGCTGCACTAGTTTAAATTTCCGAAGTTGATTTCCCTCTTGTACAACTTGCCAAAATGTTTTAAAACCTATTGCTTATTGTTTGGGTTATGATACAGGTGTAGGAGGTTAATTGTCAATACCTGTTTTTTTAAAAACTTGTTGCATTTGCATTCATTTTGAGATTATACTGCCATAACTTATTTTTGTTGCTAAGGATTTCGTAAATACAAAAGCATGCATTTCCTTTGAAACCTTCTGCACTATCTTCTTATATCTGATTATTTACTGAGTGTTAAGCTCATGGGTGCCCTTGTTTTTGTATCCGTACACTTAGGTCCCGGACAGGATTAGTCGCCAGGCTACGGAAGAGGTGCAGGAGTTGTGGTTCTTGTTCTTGAATAAATCTACCTAACTGTTATGTTGGAGACCTATGCTTAAATATCTAGTTCCTTCATAACTGTTCCAAAATTTGAGTGGTTAGGGACTCTGGAGATAAGACTATGTAAGAATTGATGTTCTAAATCCATTTGAATAGACGTGGGCTTCTTTTTATTATTATTTTATTAGAGAAGGAACTTCCTCTTCTTACAATTAGCAAAATTTTTATGTTGGGATGTTATGAGTTCTTCTCACGGTTATGACCGTTTTGAATACTGTTGCAGTATGGAATAAGTCGTGTTAGCCCTTAGGTGCTATTTGTTTCCAGAATAACGGTTTGGGTATTTTGGTTTCGTGACATTCCATTTTTGGTTACATTCGAAGTTATGAACCGCGCGTTTCGTTTATTGCACGATTCTTCCCGTTTATGTTCACTTACGCAGTTTCAATTGTTCTAGCGGACCAGTTTCATTTTATGTGGTATCAGAGCTTTTCATTGTCTTTCTCCTGTTAATGGCAGCGATGGAAAGACCTGGGCAATCGGTCGGATCAGGGAGACACCAGAACAGGCCACCGCAGGAGGAGGGACACGAACTTCTCCATCTGCGAAAAGTCTGCGACCGGTTGCAAGTGGAACGAGATCGGCTACCACAGAGTTCGGTTCTCCTGACCGACGCCCGTTGAAATGGATCGCTCCGGTGGTGATGTCGGCCACCAGTGATGAGGAAGGAACCCTCAAGGTCATAACGGAGGAAATGGAAGCTAGAAGGACGATGGGGCCATCCCGCCTGGTACCCTCAGGTGATACAGATCCCACCGAGCCGGAGTATAACTCCGGCGAGGACTAGGGGGATAGGAAGGAGGCAATAAACCCGCCAATGTTAGAGTTCAAGGATGTCGGAGCATGACGGAATTCAGGGACACCATAAGTGCAATTGGAGATGTGAACTCTAAGTAGGGAGAATAAGGCAGGGTTCGTAGTAATAGCTAATTAGGAATAATCTCCTGCCTGGCAGAGAGTACGTCTAAGTTTTAGGACATCGGGTTATTCACATTTGTTTGAAAGCATTTGCAGGTTTCGGTTAGGTGAACTAAATTCTAAGGATTCTGTTTTGTGTTTATTCATTCCGGGGTTATGGCTTTATTACTGTTGTCGCAAGGTATGAACTTCTTAGGGCTGTGAACATGATTTACAAGTATTAGCTTCCTTATAGCATTTAGAACAAACAAAAAGTGTGTTTCCCTAAACCTTTGTTTTTGGAAATGTTGCAAATTCTGTAACTTGATAAAACGCATAGTCATAGGTTTTTAAAAGTGTTTTACAAAGTCTGGTAAAATCTTTTCAAAATTTATAGAAGCTTTGCATTTAATTAACCAATAGAATTGTTGAAGTGGTTTCAAATGAATTCACGTTGGATTTTCCGAATCTGCTGAACTATGTTATATATTTCCAAAAAAAAATCGGGAAGTCTCGCAATATCCAACTGGGTAGCTCGTGATTTAATTTGGGACCTTGTTGGATAGGCTGCTGAACATGCACTAAAGTTGAGTCCAGAATTTCAGTAACTAGCATGTTAGTCATGTGTCCTACACAATATTTGTCCGGCTATGACTCGATGGTATGAGGTATTGTGGTAGTAAGTTTAAATTGTTACATTTCAGCATTTAAACTCCAAGTGGTCTCTTCACAATAAGCACAATTATAGATTTTTCTTCCATTGGGAGCCTGAAAGTTGGGGGTCTTCTAAGCTGCTAAATTAGGTGTCGCTTATGAGGGATTTTGTAGGGTGACTGTCCGTGCTCTAACCGTAGTTAGCTGCCAGACATGGAATTCGGGATAAACCTAGTACCCGGTGCAGCCCCAGTTTCAAAGGCACCCTATTGGATGGCCACACCAGAATTAGCGGAACTCAAGCTACAACTACAGGAACTGATTGATCGGGGTCAGATCAGACCCAACGCCTCCCCCTGGGGGGCGCCGGTCTTATTTGTTAAGAAGAAGGACGGCAGTTTGCGGTTACGTATGACTATCGAGAGCTCAACAAGGTGACCGTTAAGAATAAATACCCGTTGCCACAAATCGACGACTTGTTCGACCAATTGTCGGGGGTGAGGATATGCTCGAAGATTGACTTGAGGTCAGGGTACTATCAAATGAGGATTAAGAATGAGGACATACCTAAGACGGCATTACGAACCTGGTACGGACATTATGAATTCGTGGTGATGCCATTTAGATTGACTAATGCGCCAGCAGTATTTATGAACTTATGAACCATGTGTTCCACGAGTTCCTGGATAAGTTTGTGGTGGTATTCATCGACGACATCTTGGTATACTCCGCGGACGAAGAGCAATATGCGTGCCACCTACGTGCGGTATTACAACGGTTGAGGGAGGAGAAGCTGTATGCAAAATAGTCAAAGTGCGACTTTTGGTTGAAGGAAGTTTCGTTCTTAGGGTGGATCCCTCCTAGATCAATGCAATCACAAACTGGGTAGAGCCCCGTAATGTCACCGAAATACGAAGTTTCCTTGGATTGGCCGGATATTACTGGAAGTTTATAGAAGGATTTTCGAAGCTGGCACACCCTCTCAGGAGGCTAACCCAGAAGGGCGTCCGATTTCAATGGGACAAGGCTTGCGCCGAAAGTTTCAGGAATTTAAAGCAACGACTAACGTCAGCCCCGATATTAGCATTGCCAAAAGAGGGGGTGGAGTATACGGTATACAACGATGCCTCAAAGGAAGGATTAGGGTGTGTGATGATGTAGGGTGACAAGGTGATAGCCTTTGCTTCCCGACAACTGAAAACATACGAGAGGAACTACCCCACACATGACCTGGAGCTAGCGGCAGTCGTATTTGCCCTTAAAGTCTGGAGGCACTACCTTTATGGCAACCGGTGCACACTTTACACGGACCACAAGAGCCTCCGCTACATTTTCATGCAAAATGAACTCAATTTGCACCAGCGCAGATGGATGGAGCTGATAAAAGACTATGACCTGGACATCCAATACCATCTGGGTAAGGCGAACCGAGTAGCAGATGCCCTCAATTGTAAGAATACCGGAATTCTATCCCCGATGTTGACAAGGGAATGGGATGAGCTCGGAATCGGAATGGTGTATTCTATCACTCAACAACTCACAGCATTAGCCGTAGAGCCTGACCTACTCGGGTTATTAAGGGAGAAACAAGAGGAGGATACCGAGATTTAGGGGGCGCTGAGAAAGGGACAAGATGACTCGAAGGGCATAACCCGGAGAAAGGATGGGGGAATAATAAAACATGGGCGCCTATGGGTGCCCACAGACAGGACCCTAAGAATGGAGATACTAAAGGAAGCACATACGTCGCCTACCACGACCCACCCTGGGGCTACAAAAATGTATCAGGACTTGAAGGGTCAGTACTGGTGGCCGAATTTGAAGCGTGAGGTAGCAGACTGCGTGGCGAAGTGCATGACGTGCCAGCAAGTGAAAGTGGAACACTAAAGACCCGGGGGATTAGTTCAACCCATAGAAATACCAGTGTGGAAGTGGGAGCATATTTCGATGGATTGCGTGGTGGGTCTCCCCCTCAGTGCTAAGGGGTATGACGCAATCTGGGTAATTGTCGATCGTCTCACCAAGAGCGCACACTTTCTACCCTATAATCTCAGGTATGACATGAACCGGATGGCTGCTGAGTTTATACAGCATGTGGTAAGGCTACACGGGGTGTCGGTGAGCATCTTATCAGACCGAGATCTGCGGTACACGTCCAATTTTTGGCAAAGCCTCCAGGAGGCCTTGGGAGTGAAACTCAGGTTTAGTACAGCTTACCATCCGCAAAAAGATGGACAGTCGGAATGGACCATACATACGCTAGAAGATATGCTGCGGGCATGCATTCTTGACTTCAAGGGACGTTGGGAGGAACACCTGCCGCTTGCATAATTTGCATACAACAACAACTATCACTCAAGCATAGGAATGGCCCCTTATGAAGCGTTATATGGGCGACGGGGCCGTTCGCCGGCTTGTTAGGATGAGGTGGGTGAGCGGCAGTTCACAGGTCCCGCGTTGATACAACTAACAAGGGAAAAGGTCAGGACAATACGGGAGATTCTGAAGAGGGCTCAGGATCGACAAAAGAGCTGGGCGAACTTGAAATGCCGACACCTCATATTCCAAGTGGGAGAAAAGGTTTACCTCAATGTCTCACCGACCAAGGGAGTCAACCATTTTGGAAGAGGGGGGAAGTTGAGCCCAAGATATATAAGGCCATATGAAGTACTAGAGTGTGTGGGCAAGGTTTCATACCGCCTTGCCTTACCGCCAAGCTTATCTAGGGTACACAATGTGTTCCATGTATCCCAGCTAAGGCAGTACGTCGAAGACCCGTCTCACGTGCTACAGGCAGAGGACTTTCCAATTATAGACGATCTTAGCCGTGCTGAGAGGCCCCTCAGGATTGTGGATACTAAGGTTGTACAGCTAAGAACGCGCTCGATACCGTATGTGAAGGTGCAGTGGACCAACTACAGCACGGACGAGCAACCTGGGAGCTTGAGCATAAGATGAGAAAGGAGTACCCCCATATGTTTCCGGAAGGGACAAGATTCGAAGATGAACCTTAAAACAAGAGGGAGAATGTGACGGTACAGATTTATCTTGCAATTTTTTACGTTTTATGTCCTAAGCATTTAGGGTTTATATGTGAGGGTATACATATTATAAAGAAAATATGGTCTCGAACTAGCGATTGCGGGACTCGAATTTTCCTCGCGTGGGGAGACAATGGGCTGAGGGGATTAGCCATGGCCCAAAATAGTCGATAAGAGAATTTTATGCGCGAGTTGGGCCGAGAGAAATAACCTCGGCCCAATTTAGGTGCAAAAATTAATTCCCAAGTCCCAGTTTTGTGACCCAACTCGCCGATGACACCCTTTGCGGGATAGAGTTGGGAGTCCGTCGGTACGAGAATACTGTCCAGGCTAGCAACAATCCAAAGAGATTCGTGCGGTTAGTGGTATGTATATATTCGGGGACGCGGAGGAGTTAAGGGATAAGCACAATCCCGAGAAAACCGTCGAAGGAAGGCAAATAGGGGATGGGAGATCTTGCCCTATAAATATCTAGCAAAGAGGGGTGGAGATGGGAGTATCTGTCCAACACTACTTACACATGGACTCGAGATTTTCTGAAGTAGAGGGTGAGTAATTGAGTATGAGGGGTTGGATTCAGATTGCTAGGGGGTTTTGTTCTTGAATCCTTGATTCATTTTACTCGACGTGTCTTCATTTTATTCTGTGACTGAAAATGGGGAATTCGTGTGTTATGTCGAATCTGAGTCGATTTTGTGCGTAAAGAATCACTGCCGTATTTTGTGTGTGTGTATGAATTCGCTATTTCGTTCAAAAATCCTTGTCTTGAATTCTTTTCGGGTGGGTAGATGAGCATGTGTAGCAGGGGTGGGAGCATTCACAATCTCTACTATGGCTACTGGTTTTTCGAAAACGTTTCTTCAATGTGCAAAAGAAGTTTTAAATTCTTAAATTCGAAATTTTTCTCATTAGGCTAGCCTTTCTAAATCAAGTCTGCAATACTCATTCATGTGCAATACGTGGTTGTTGTTAGTCTGTTTTTACGAACATTGATATCTTCTACTTGGATTTGGTCCTGGTGATCCGGATGGAGTTGATGGCTGGTTATAGCCCTGTTGAGCAGAGGCTCTGTTGGTGGTGAAGTCAGCCCCCTGTTGGCGACTATAGATCGATCTGGGTTGAGCTGTTCTAGCTCGGGTGTGTTTGGGTCGTCTTGTGAATGTATGGTGGTTATGGGAGTACAAGTTTGGAGGCCATGTCCTGTGGTTTCAGTGCAGGACTTGGAGATGGAGTTGGGGTGCAAACCACTGCTCTAATTGCTTTATTTAAACATTTTGTTCAAAAATCCTTTCTTGCAACTTATGATAACCTTTCTGAAAAACTAGTTTTATGCAACTGATTTATTTAGCAAAACCTAGACTCCACGTTTTATCGCTTACGTTTTTTGAAACCTTCTGGCTCACTTCTAGTCTTAATTATTCACTAAGCGTTTAGCTCACGGGTGCCCGTGTTTTTGCATCCGTACTCTCAAGTACAGATCAGGATTAGGTTGGACTCTGGACACGGCAGAGGTGGAGAGGCTGCTGATTTCTTTTCGTTGAATAAATTGCTTGATTTGTTTTCGGTCTAGGGCGATATTTCAGTTTGGTTGGTTGCTGGACATGATTTTTTTTCCGTTTTGAATACTATTGCAGTATTGAATAAGTCATGTTAGCCATTTGGTGCTATTTGTTTCTGGAATAACGGTTGAGTATTTTGGTTTCGGGACATTCCATTCTTGGTTACATTCGAAGTTATGAACTGCGCGTTTCGTTTATTGCACGATTCTGCCCGTTTATGTTCACTTCCGCAGTTTCAATTGTTCTAGCGGATCAGTTTCGTTTTATTTCTGTTGTGATTTTTTTTTTACAAAGTTGATCCTGCTATTTTGGTTGAAGAATGGAGATTTTGAATTCTAATCTCCCCCCCCAAAAAAGTTATTTTATGCCAAATTTGGAAGTAAATTTCCGATCAATTTCCTGTAAGTATCATTCATTGATTTGAAAAGAAGAATTGTAGAGTGACAAGATGTAGGATTAAACGTGCTGCTAGTGGGAAAATAACAAGTTTGAATTAAATTGCTTGAGTTGAGGAGCGTGTATTAACTTTTGACAAGATAAATATCTTCTACTAGTGGTAAAATAACGAGTATATTAATTCTAGTTTTCACTTGTATGTCCAGGTGTGGAGTTTGTAGCAAAAATGATATGGGTACTCCCAAAATTCAGCACCCCCAACACATACCCTCCCCGTTTGGCCAAAATATGGACGATTTCTCACAAATTTTGACTTGGGTTTATAGTTTTTAGCCCTTGGGTTTATAGGGTTTAGCCATTGGGTTGATATTTAGCCCTTGGGTTTATAACATTTAAATAGGGTTTTAGTTTTTTCGGCGGCGAATTTTGGGCCAAACAGGGTGGGGGTGCTGGGGGTGGGGGGGCGCCACATCACTTCTCATTTATCGAGGACTTGATCCACCAATTTTCAGGTCCAGAATTTTACATCTAGATTAATGATGTTAGGTCCAAAATTCAAATCCTGGTCAAACGATCACGGTTACAATTCTGTACCTAACATCATTAATCTGTATAATATTCTGAATCATAAAATTTCTCGACTTTGATAATCTACCGTTCAGATTTCATCAAGCTATATCATTGCCTTATACCGGGATTAAAATGTAATGTTCTTCGTCGATCTGTCGGCTCTTCATGATGAGAGAACACAGGGTCACCGGCCATTAGGTACACTTTGAATGCACGAACAACCATTTCTGGACTTCACCACACAAAATTTCAGTGGGAACTAAATAATTTCATATCGAGAAAATCATAGGAAGAGAATGTATGAATCCCAACAACAATTTTAATCGGACAAACATACATACACAATCATGGATACAGGACCAGGGTTATAATAACCCTGATGATATCACACCACATTTGAGCGTTAACAGTAATATCACAGATTTACTCCCAACATAAGGGAATACAAATACTAACTACACATCAACACGTCCAATGCCAACAAGGATACATAACATAAGAAGATATGATGGAGGAATCATAACCCGAGGAAGGGACACTGTTTCCTGGCATGTTCAGGAATCAACTTCACCACGGTCTCCACAGGCACACCCTTCAGCTCTGGAAGTAAGAATATTACAAACAAAAACAACATTTCCAAAATTGTTCAGGGGAAACCAAAAGATGATAGCATTCTTACCATGAGGCTTGAAGTTGAACAATGGAGGAAGGAAGCGCCCGTTCGGCAGACGAGCGTTCGGATCACGAAGTTCGTCAAAGAAGGGATGGATCAGCGTGTCCAACTGTAAATGCAGATCAGGTTTTAGCACATGTACAAGAAGTAAATCATTATGTAACGAGTGGCCCAGCATCATGAGATCAAACACGGAAAGTGCAATGCATCCCAGAAACCAGCACAACCAATATTATACACAATTTATCAAGAAGATGCTAGGTGAAGCCAGGCGAACCGGACTGCCTGGTTGCGTATGCAACTTCCCGGCACTTTAAAGATACACAATGGATGTAAGCAAGCGATTTAAAAACTATGATAGAAACAATACTCTATGCAGTAACAAAACCGAGGAATGAAGAGTTCACAATTACCAGAATGTAACAAAAATTCCCAAGTACATAAATATCGGGAAGGAACAAAATCCTCCCCGGGGTGGGGTAGGGATGGCAGTGCAGAATGCTATAAGAAGTGAAAATGAGAGAGAAATTGAACTCACAGCAGAGCAGCGCAGATTAGGAGAATACTGCAACAATCTTGAAACAAGATCAACAGCTTCAGGTGGCATGCGCTTGTGGAATATCTGTTTTAGGTTCAAGAAAGAAACGATGTCGTGAAGCGAAAGCCTAAAAGATGATCAAGAATTTCAATCTACAAGTACCTTGTGCCATGGGTGAGCTTTGATTTGTGGAAATTTAAACTCAGTATAATTTGGATTCATGCATTTTATTTCCTCCCTAGTAGGAGTACCCAAAACCTGAAATGGAACAGGAAATATAGTTATATATATCACATAAAACCCTCAGGACATCAGTTTATTCAACCGGAACACCACCCCAAAAACTGCAATATCGTAAGATCATCACAGGTGAAGAAAAATATTAACAAGGCAAATCCAAATCTATATCTACAGAGTAATAGGCACACACACAAATTGGGAGAAAGAGAGTACCTTGATGATCTCAACAAGCTGGTCGACTCCACTTTCACCAGGAAATAATGGCTACGTGAGCAAAGGCCAAGCAGTATTGAACATCATGTTAGTAAGCATATGCCAGCTGTCGAGCGTATCCATAAAATTTTTAAGGGAAACTAGAAAGTTACGCTCACACATATTATAAACAAGTACCTGCCCAAGAAGCAGTTCAGCGAGCACACACCCGGCAGACCAAATGTCAATAGCACTAGTATACTCTGTCGCTCCAAATATAAGCTCAGGCGCCCTATAGTAGCGAGAGCAGATATATGATATATTTGGCTCGCCTTTCACCTGCAGATAAAAATCGACCTTAATCAGCAGCTTGGTTATGACGGCATAAGTCCTCTTGGAGTTGTAGAAAACACATACCAGAATTTTGGCACTTCCAAAATCACACAATTTAACTTGGTGGGTATGTGGATTCACCTGTATATGTCATGTTTCATTAGCTTGGGCTAAAAACATGAGAGCACAAACCGGGGTCATAATTTCAGATTAAGGAAAGCAAGCTATAAAAAACATTCAAATTTTGATGAATATCAATGGGTAGTAGATCTTCGTTCTAATTTGATCATTTTTATTTTATTTTATTTTATTCAATACAAACTTTGAACAAATTTTGAACAAAAAGATTGATGGGTTCCTCTATCAATATGTAAAGGTGAAATCAAGTTATTCTTCTAAACCAGGGATGAGCATGTCAGTCAGACTGCCTCCGACCCTTGAGTTGAAAAATGGGAGAATTCACATGTGATACCAAGATAACCGTGGGAAACCAATATTTAACAAGACAAGTTATCATACAGCAAATTTGCAGAAGTGAGCCAGTGATTTTTAGGTGTAACTGGCACAGAAGTGTCCAAAGGATCTATAGAAATTGAGAGTTATGTGTTTGGTTCCAAGCATTTCCAAGGGTATCCAGCAAAGGTAAGGAAATTTACAAAACACAAGCCAGCGAGCAACCATATACCAACAAATTCTGAGGCTTTATGTCCCTGTGGCATACTCGAAGAGGGCCATGGATGTAAGCCAATGCTCTGAAAATCTGTCAAAAAGAGAACAGAAAACTTTATTTTTCATCTATGACATCTAGAGCTCCAGTGGGACACGAAAAGTGCCAGATTCCACAGAAAGAAATACCGGTCAAATTCTTACCCCATGAATCATGCAAATGCAGTTAATATTTCACACGAAGACTTTTAACAGATTATCTTGAGTCCAAAATTGCAAGGATACAAAAATTATAATAATACTTTAAATAACAATCTCATCTATAAGCGTAATTAAAAAGAAGTCAACTACGTTACTTCAATTATAATTAAATTCTAATTTCATAAAAACTTGCTCAACCTTAAGAACTACAGGTAAGGGATAAAAGGAACAAGGTATAATGTCCTTTTGCAGTAGAAAATACAGATAACGTTGAAATTAATTTGAAGTTATAAAAACAACCGTGCGAGTGTGTACTGTTCTTGAAATAGAAAGTACCTGGTAAGTATACAGCTTCACATAGATTAGTGGCATCCTCTGGTTCAGCTTATTATAATGTCTAACGACCCGGTGGACAGTTTCAGGAACATACTCAAGTACCAGGTTGAGATATAGTTCATCCTTTTCAGTTGTTGAGAAGAAACAATGCTTCAGAGAAACAACATTTGGGTGGTCAAGAAGGCGCATGGTCTGCAATTCGCGGTTCTTGTACCTCTTGTCCTGAAGAACTTTCTTTATTGCAACTGTTTCACTAGTCTCCAGGCATTTTGCCTGGAAAAGGAGAGTTCACATACAAAGGAAAAATATAAGAAAAAACAGCATTATTTGCAATTCCCAGTACCCGGGATAAAATAAAAAGTAAAAGTAAAAGATAAATCATACCTGGAAAACAACTCCAAATGATCCCTGACCAACAATGCGTTCTGCCATGTAGCTAATTGTCTGAAAAATATCACCAAAATAGACATCACAAAAATGAAACTTTTATAAGTATAGAAGTAACCACCTTTCATGGAATCGAATGAATTATCATTCTGTGTCCTTCACTTGTTTGATACCGATTCATGAGACAACATTCATATAAATATTTAATGTTATAATTGGTATATTTCTTTGCCATAACTGATGTTTACCAAGTCTTACATGGAAAGCAGCAACATTACCTGCTTTGGCTGTCCATTTCTACCAATAGTCGTTACAATAATGTGGCCCGTCTCAGTCCCGTTACCATCAACAACTGCTGCATCCATTTCCTATAAAATAATACATCTTAGACTAGGGCCAACTGCAGTCAAGACAAAAGGGGAGAATCAAAGGTATGATTTGCGACTCCAAAAATTAGAATAGCAAATTCTAGGACATGTCCATACCTTCTCATCCCGGATTTTCATATCATTCAACTCTTCTGGCAATCTGTCAATAACTAGATCTACACTTTTCTGTATACCTGAAGCCATCTATCAAAAGTGTGGCTGAATTTATGGTCTCAATAAGTCATTCACCTGGAGAGACCAGGAGTGTATTTATGATCAAACAGAAGCAGAAATTGTTAAAAAACAATCATCCCATTAGTTTATCTAAAGCTATCTTTCCATGAGTCAAATGCATTTCAGCATTGGATGAGTATATAAATATAAATTCTTCAGACCTGATACATTCTATTGAATAAAAAACGAAAAAAGAACGAGAAAATGAAATTGCAACTGAAATACAAAAGAAAGGAATCTACTTCTTGTTGTTAAATCCTAGGTCAAATTTTTTAGCATTTTAAAGTTCATAGTTTTGAGTGGCTCGTTATTTCTGAAGATTATATGATATATTTAAATTCCTATAAGAATCAGTAATAACTTTCAGTCTTTCTACATCGAAGCAGGTGATATGGCGGCATTCGGACAGAGCGGAGGGCGATAGCGCATAGGCGAGCTAGGAGACCGTCTTCTCGAACAGAGCAATAATCTAAAAGATGCGGATTGGATGAATGCCCATTTTTATTTCACTTACTTCACATTAAATCCACAAGGTGTTCCACATTAAATCCACAACGTTGGTTTACACTCACCAATGTTTTTCACATAGTGATGGTTACGAATGTCACACATGTTTTACACAAGAATATAAACATAACTTATAGGTAAATATGGTGGTACAATCAATGCCTTGAGCTCAAGATTTTAACAAGAGTAATCCACATCTTTACAAGTGAGCTCAAACATGCACCTGCCTACACATGACCCGAGTCCTGAGAGACTCGACTACGAGCTCAAGATTTTAACGGGAATAACTCACTTCTTTATGAGCTGTATCGTACATGCACGTGTGCACACATAACCCGAACCCACAGAAACGAGAACTATTTTCTAAAAGTGACCAGCACAGCCTCCTAAGACTCACATGAGGGGTAAACCCTCAATCACCGTTCCATCAACAGGTTTATCCGTGCATAAATCATGTTAAAGACCCCACTGAGGTTTTTTAGTTATTTTAGTAAAGTTTCCATGGAAAGTGGATTTTATTTAACGCTATGAACTTTGCCAAAAAATGACCAAAAGCATCATTAATCAACTCTAAGATCCATAATTACTTTAAAGTGAAATTAATCTAAAAGGGAAAACAATCAAAGCCAAACCAGAGATCCAACAAAACCGAAAAAAGAAAAAACGAAATAAGTAATCTTCATATAACGATGGAAATTACTAAACTAGTTCGGCCAAGGGGATCCACACCTCCCCTTCTATGAAAAATTCCGACAAATCATCACAAATGAATATGTGACAAAAGAACGAATGGAAAAAGGAAACAAATTAACAATAGTATCAAAACGAAAAAAAAAGACAGATAATCTACCCATAAAATCCGAATGTTGAACAGGAAGTGAATAACGCACCGCACCGAAGATCATCGGTGGCTGTGTCTGACGGCGAAGATTTATCGTTGATTATATGACACCGTCAGCCATGGAGATTGGAGATAGAGGGAGAAATTGGCCAAATTTTTCAGAAAAAGCGGAAAGGCCGTAGTACATGCACATACAGGAGGGGAGAGAAATCAACGTTATTCTATTTTATTTTATTTTATTTGTTCTTTTCCCACATATTATTAATTAATAATAACTAGTTATTGCTGGTGTCTAAACTCGCTGGTGTCTAAACTCGCTGGTATGTAAAATTATCAATGTATGAAATTACAATCGTTGAAACGGTGTCGAAACTGTATCAAAGTACATTTCAAATCAAACCTCACGACACGCTGATTATTATGTGTAGTTCGTTTCGACGAACGATGAGCAATTCGCCACATATACCCGATTGTAAAGAATGTATGAGAGAGAAAATTAAATATAATGAAATCTACATATTATATTTAATAAAAAAGGAAATGAAATGTAACTTATCCTCATCCATGCTAAATTGCACCTCATTTTTACTGACGTGTCGCTCTCTCATTGGTCACGCTAACATGCTCCGAAATTTTGAAGCAAAAAAGATCCAATCTTAATATATAGATGAATCCATTGAATTTTTTTTAGCAAACCAAATCCACATTAATAACTGATTAGATATGATCCGTGGCTGAAGCCACTACACGTCAGAAAATTATCAACTTTTTAAGCCAAAAGACATTGTCTAATCATATCTCGATCCAATTTTAAATTTTAAATAAAAGTGTCATAGCACAAAGAATGACTTTCAAGCCATCTGCCTTGAAAGTTTTGAAACCAAATGGAAGTGTATCTCAATAATGATGTACTGTCTATACAAATGAACAATAAATATCCCATATTGAAAATCAGTCTCATTCTATGAATTGTCATCGGGAGCATATAATCTGATATTTGGCAAGCTGACCACCATACTTCAAGCATACGTATGTTGCCCACTGCACTATCACAGGATCTACAGGATGAAGTGCTGTGGTGTATGTTGTTTGCGGACGATATTGTCCTAGTAGCTGGGACGAAGGAGGAGGTCAAGGTTAAGTTGGAACGTTGGAGAGAGACATTAGAAGCGAAGGGTAAGTGGAATGCAATTTTACCGATTGAGTCGCTCGAAAACAGAGTATGTGGAATGCAATTTTACCGATGAAACAGAGGTAAGTGGAATGGACGTTAGGATTGCAAACCAGACCCTCCGACAGACTGATAGTTTCAAATATTTAGGATCCATTATACAAAAGGATGGGTGTGTGGAAGGCAACGTTATCCATCGCATCAAGGTCGGATGGATGAAATGACGGTCAGCTACTGGAGTGTTATGCGATAAGTCAGTCTCACTCAAACTAAAGGGGAAATTCTACAGAACGGCTATAAGACCAGTCATACTTCACGGGTCAGAGTGTTGGACTATGAGTCTTTTACATACCCAGAAACATAAAATGACACAGATGCGGATGCTAAGGTGAATGTGTGGTCGTACGAAATTAGACAATATCCCAAATGAAGTATGTAGAGACACACTCGGTGTTGCACCTATAAGTGCTAAACTGAGGGAGGAAAGGTTGAGACGGTTTGAGCATGTACGCAAAAGGAGTTTGGACGAGCCAGTTAGGAGAGTCGAAAGATTACAAGTCGAAGGGTGACGAGGGCGGGGAGACCTAAGAGGACATGGGATGAGCAGATTCGGCTAGATTTAGAAGGATTAAACCTCTCTGAGGGCATGACCTCTGATAGGACGAGATGGAGACGTCATATTATTATTAGAGATACATAAGACGATATAGGGGGTATTTATTTGCTTATTGACCTTTAGACTGATAGAAATAAGTGGACAATATTAGTATATAGGATGCATGTAATTGTATGTAATCTAGTAAGAGTAAACTGCAGTTATGTAGTCTGTTCGTTCTCTGTGTAGGCATTCATTTATCTTGGTATGTACGTTGAGCCTTATTATGCAGTTTCGTAGTTTGTTCGTCATTTGTTTTATTATTATTAGTTCGATTATTATTATCATTATTTATTTTATTTATTTTTTATTTTTATTTTTATTTTATTTTATTCTATTCTATTTTATTATTTTTCTTTATTGTTATTTTGTATTTATTTATTTATTTTTTTGAGTTGTAGGTCTCCACGGAAACAATCTCCCCGCCCCAGTGGTAGAGGTATGATTGCGTACATCCCACCCTCCTCAGACTTTGCCTAAGGGCGGGATATATTGGGTATGTTTGATTTGGTTTGTTGGTTTTGGTTACTGTATTTTGTTTCCAGATTTCTTCACCATCATTAAGCTTTCCTTTTTGTTTCAACCCTCTGTCAAGCAGTATTCCGGCTACAACATTTCAACCATGTGAACGGTAAGCATTTCAACTTGAACTCTTTGGGTCTGTTTAGTAGGAAGGATTTAGTGGAATTTTGTAAAATTATCCCACTAAATCTCTTGTTTAGTAGGAGGGATGAGTAAGAAAATATTTTTCCACGAAATCCCATTTGATTAGGGATAATGTATGAAAATATTTCCCATTTAAAATGGTGGGATTTAGTGGACAACTTTAATTTTTTTTTGTTGAAATTACTAATTTGTCTCTCCTACAAAATTATTAAAATAATTATAAAAAATTATAAATTTCAAAAATATTTTTTTCGAAAAAATAAAATATATTCAAAAATATTTTTTAAAAAAAAATAATTCAAAAATATTTTTTCTAAAACAAAATCTTTCGAAAAAAAATATATTTCGAAAATAAAAAAATTCCAAATATTTTTTTCGAAAATAAAAATAATTTGAAAATAAAATATTTCAAAAAAAATATTTATTTCGAATATATCTTTTAAAATATATATATAAAATCCTAAAATTCGCAAGGTTAAAATTGTAATTATACTTAAATTTTAAAATCATTACATAAACTTATCCTGTCTACTAAACGGTAGGTTCAAAAATCTTACTATATCCTTAACCACTTAAATCCTACGTACTAAATGGAGAATAACTTATCTCCTCCCACCAAATCCTATCCACCTATATCCTATTTGTCCATACTACTAAATACACTCTCTCTTTCACAATTACGCGAGCAGCTTGGCAATGAATTTTTTTTTTTACAGGGGAGGCACTTAGTATGTGCCGAGTCCAACTTCATGAATACTGTTACATTTTGTTCAGAGTGGATCAAATTGAACGCTTGGCTGTAGAAAACTGTCCTGACTTGCGTGTTCATCTTCATCGCATCTTAGCTCTGTCAGATATGCTCTTGCTGCCATTTGGAGAGGGGGATTCATGTATCCCTCATCCCTTCCATCTGAGTATAACCGGATATTCCAGTCATTCAGTGACAAACTCAGTTTCGCATACCTGTCAGCATCCATATTCTCTTAGCGGGGAGAGTAGCTAAATGTAACTTCTGAGAATAGGGTGCGTGTGTAAAAAATCACCATGGACCCCAGGTTCTCTCTCGGGTTGATAACTTCCAGAGCCATCTGAGAGTCGGTGTAGCAAGCGACTCTGGTTAGTCCATGTCTGGCAGCTTGTTCAAGGCCGTTTATGATGGCCCAAAGTTCTGAGTGGAGCACGTTAGTGCTTGGAATTCTTTTGGAGAATGCCAACACATTGTTTCCATCTCGGTCTTGGATTACTCCACCGATACCAACTTTGGATGAGTGTTGAGATACTGCTCCATCCGTTCTTAGGGTATACATTGCCTCCCTTGTGCTTTGGTAATGCTGCACTGTATGTTGGCTTTGATCTGACTGAGGTTGGACTCCCTGAGTGTATTGCTCTCATTTTTGTTTATGTGACAGCTTTCTGAGGTGAATCTAAAAGATTCGATGTGTCTCGTGGACGATAGCATTATTTCTCAGACTGAGGCTCGAGACTGCTATTTTGGTTTCCTTGAATATCTCCGTGTTTCTGGCTGTCCATATGCTCCAGCATGTTTGTGCAAACCAAGCCTCCCATGGGATATGTCCCTGCACAATAGTATAAGCTAGGTTATTTATCATCCAATTTTGATGGCTTACCTGATTCTAGAATGTATCTGGCAGAGGTGTAGCTAGCCCTCTCCAGATTATCTTGCTTCGGTAACAGTCTCTTAGGACAGGTAGGACGATTTCTTCTTGATCACAGAGGTAACAGAGGGCATTGTTCATCAGCTTTCGATGCTTTCTTTCTTTGTTGGTCCACAGTGCGTTTCGCATGATCTTCCACATGAACAGTCGGACTTTCTCAGGTACGGGGAGTTTCCATATTTTCTTCCAGATCCTGTTGCTTGCTTCCCAAGTTGGGGATGCAATTTGTTCATAGGCTGAAGTAGTTGTAAAGTTTCCTTTCATGGAATGATTCCAAATTCTTTGATCTGGACCTGCTGACTCAACTAGTGGCCTGATGGCTAGTATCTCACCGATCAGTTGCTGTGGGAGGTATGAATTTATGCTAGATATGTCCCAATCCCCTGCACTAGATGTAAAAGAACTAGTTAGTGCATTCAAATCAAGACTGTGTGAATGTTGAAGAATATGTTCTATGAGAATGCTCCCTGATGGAAGCCATCTGTCTGTCCAGAAAGCGCAAGTGTTGCCATCCCCCAGCTGCCACGAGAGGCCTGAGGAGAAGGTAGTCCAGATGTGTTTCAGCTTTTTGCATAGAGGTGAACCAATCGCAACTGGGAGGCCTTTCGATAAGTCAGAGTTTTGAAGGTTGTATTTTGCAATAAAAATTTGTTTCTAGAGCTTGGGCTGAGGGGAGACTAGATCCCATGCCAGTTTTTGTATCAGTGCAATGTTGTGATCCCTCATACGCCGAATGCCTAGTCCTCCTCTTGCTCTTGGTTGACAGACTATCGGGCAAGCGACCATGTGTGCCTTTCGTTCACCCGTAGATTCTCCCCAAAGAAAGGATCTCGAGATTTTGTCCAACTCCTCAGCAGTTGATTTTGGCAGAATGGTGGACTGCATAACATAAGTGGGTAGGCTTCCTAATACTGTTCTACAGAGAGTTGCTCTGCAAGCCATGGAAATGTTCCTTGCATTCCACGAATCCGCCTTGTTCTTTATTTTTCGGATCAACTTGCTGAAGTGTTCTTTCTTAGGTCGACCTTTCTGTAGTTCAATACCCAAGTATGTTCCAAAATCAGTAGTCTGCTTTATGTTCAAGACGGTGCAGATAGATTGTTTTTCCGTGATAGAGAGGCTGTCAGGTAGCAGTACAGTAGACTTATCTTCATTTATCTGCAGGCCAGAATGGGCAGCAAACACTTTCATAGTTTCTCGAATGAACTCAGCTTGGTTGTGGGAAGCCTCACTGAACAATACAAGGTCGTCCGCGAACATGATGTGAGAGAGCTGGAATTTTTGAGTACCAAACAGCATTGGTTTCCACTTTGATTGAGCTACCATAGAGTTGATCAGGTGGGATAGACGCTCCATACACAAGATGAAGAGATACGGTGAGATTGGGTCACCTTGGCGAACCCCTCTGGTCGGTTTAAAACTCTCCCCCGATCTCCATTCCACAATACTTGGAGGCTGCAACTCTCTAGAGAATTCAGTATCAGATGAATCATATCCTGTGGGAGTCCAGATATGTTCAAGGTTTCTTTAACAAAAGCCCAACGAATCGTGTCAAAAGCTTTCGATAGGTCAACCTTTATGGCCATCAATTTATGTCTTTTTCTTGGTTTCTGGATAACATGGAGGGCTTCCTGGACCGCAGCTATATTTTCAAACGATATGCCTTCCTTTGATATAACTAGTTTGTGTCCAGAGGGTCATTTCCGGCATGACCTTTCTTAACCTGTTTCCTAGGACCTTGGTGATGATCTTTATGCCCACATTCAGTAGAGTGATAGGCCTGAAGTGTGTTGTTTGTGTTGGGGGCTTGACTTTGGGTGTAAGCACAATTACCCCTTTGTTGATGAGGGGGTCAATAATACCCGATCTGAAAGTTGTTTGTACCATATCACAGAGGGGTAAAGCCAACACTTCCCAGTTGTGCTGATAGAATGATGGATTTAATCCATTAGGACCCGCAGCTTTCTGTGCTTCCATATCAAATGTCACCTTCCGAATTTCCTCTACTGTGACCTGCTGAGCTAGCAAATGTTTGGAGGAGTTGGATAGACTTGGAAACGAGTATATAGCAGGGAATGGTAATGCTGGATGGATGCTTGTTTCCTGGTAGAGGGTCGAGTAGAACACTGTGACTTCTTTTGTTATCTGTGAGCGGTCTGTTGTCCACATTCCATTTGAGAGTTGAAGTTTCTGCATAGGTCTCCAAGCTCTTTTCATTCTGTGAATAGCATGAAAAGATTTTGTATTTCTATCTCCATTTACCACCCAGGATGCTTTCCTATTCTGAAGCTTGAGTTCAAAGTCCTGAGATAGGATTTCCTCTAACTGTGAACACAGCTTGCTTTCCAATTTCATGAGCCCCAGATGTCTTTTCTTTTCTTGCAAGCACTGAATACCCTCAATTCTGCCCAGGATGCGTCGTTTTTTTGTTCAGATCCCCGAATATTTGTTTCCATTCTTCAATACGGACTGTGAAATCTTCCAACAATTCCTTGTAATGTTTGTTCTAGCTCCATATTTCTGTTATCCAATCATCCCATTTTGGGTGTAGCTCCCAGCATGTGAGGTACCTTAAAGCCGGTGGTCTTGCTGCTATCTCTTGAGATTTTCCCAAAGTTACCAATAATGCACAATGATCTGAGGATATACGTCCCGTATGACGAACAACTATCTGCTGGAAATAAGAGGAGGTTGCTTGGTTGTACAACATTCTATCCAACCGTTCAAAGCAAAGGCCCCTTTTCCAGGTAAATTTTGATCCTATGAACCCTGCATCCTGCAAGCTGCTAGCACGAACGAGGTTACAAAAATAGGGACATCCCGTAGAGGGCTTACCTCCTATTTTTTCTTCGGAGTCAAGGATGGTATTAAAATCTCCTAGCAGGATCCATGGTTGGTGTGTGTTATCCGCTAGTTCGTGTAGAGCTGGCCATAAAGTGCGTCGGGTGCTAACTTGGGTGCTACCATAAACCGTTGTGTAGGTGAAAGATACCGAGCCCGGCAATGAGATGCAGGTATGCAAGAACTGCCAGTTATTTTCCAGTATCTGGACTTTTACTCCTTCGTTCCATAAAATCCAGATTCCACCTGCAAAACCAAAAGCTTCTATGCGGTATGAGGATTTAAAACCAGTCATACGTACAATTGTATCCGTTACGTTCCCACTTATTCTTGGTTCCAATATCATAGCCACATCTAGTTTATATATAGTTCTAAAATAATTCAGGGTAGCTAGAGTTTTTGAGTTAGCCATACCTTGGCAATTCCAGCTGAGAATTCGTATCGACATTAAGTAAAACGATAGAAGGGAACGAGTAGTGACTTTAAATATTGGTACCTGCCACTCTGGTTTTGAAATCCTGCTTATCTAAGGGATTAGAACCACCTGAAAATTCGGATTCCATTTCTTCTGTCATTTCTTCTGTCAGGTCCATCTCCAGGTCCCCATTGACCGGGGGTTTGACCTGGAGCCTTCCTGTTTACCTACATAGAAACCTGTGGAGCTCTGAGGTCCTGGGTCAACTTCAGGGTTGTGTGATGGGTGGGGGATGGGGTGATGGTTTGTCTTTAGTGTGTTTGGGTGGGGGATGTTAACAGCTGAGTGATGCTCTATGTGTTTGGCTGGGAGTTCTTTCTGTTCGGCTATGGGGTCTTGGATGATCATATCCTCTTGTTGGGGCTTGGATGTGTCTTTTCTGGTTTGCAACTTTTGTGGAAGGGTTTCTACCACGTCAGTAGCGGGTATTGGTTCTCTGGTATGTTGTCGCTTGTTGTTGTTTCCTTTGTTGTAGTTTTACTTTATTGCTTTTCCTTTTTTCCACCTGGTTTGTTGGTTGGATCTTGCAAATACAGGAAATTCTGTATCAAAAGATGGGGTTCCTGAGGTAAACACAGTAGGGATTTGTTTAGGAGATGAGTTCTCAGGATTGTCCTCTGATAAGGCTGTGAACCGGGACGATGTAGTTGTGCTTGTAGGATGTAGTTGTGTTTTCTTCCATGGCCTGCTCCTTGGTTTGTCATCTGATTTTTCCAAACATTGACTGTGCCCTTTCCATTTACACGACTACCCAAATAGGGGAGATTCTGTTGCCGTCTTCCTTTCTTTTTGGCTATCAGCCATGGCCCATGTTCCGCTAAGGCTGGAGTGGTGAAAGACTTCTATTCTCCAACAGTGCGTAAGCTTTGTTGTGACATCTGATGTGCCTTGTCTGTCTGGATAGCAATTGAAGGAACAATTCGTGTGTCCATTGTTATGCCTTCCACAACATTCATGCTTGTACTATTTTCCGAAGCCTTTGCGTTCTCCTCTGCTGATCTCTGATCTTGCCGATATGTACAGCTTTCCTTCTGATGACCATAGCGATCACATCCAAAACATATGTTGTAAAGGTCTTCATACTGCACGGCGTATACAATCCCATCTATGAATATGTTTGGTATCAGGGGTTGATTGAGATCAATTTTGACTGCCACTCTTGCAAATTGCCCTCTCTCAGCTTGCTTGGTATTATCATCCGCACGAAGAAAAGTACCTATGGGATGTACGATGGCTCCCAGTAGGTCTTCTTGAAAGAAGTCAGGTGGGAGGCTTGGGATACGCAACCAGATTACAACGGAGGACAATTTTCGCCCCTTGGTGTTGAAGTTTCTCTCCCATGGATGAATGTGCAGGTAGTGTCCCATTAATTGGTATGGACCTCCTGTGAGTATTTTGGTGTAGTCATCTATGTCGTCGAGTTTGAGGAGGGTAAAACCTTCAGCCAAATCCATTAGGTGGATGTTTCCCTGTGGTTTCCACAAGTCCATTAACTTCTGATACAACATTTGGTAGTTAAAAGTTCTCCCTAGAGGTTTCAGTATGAGACCGTGTTCTAGATTCTCGATTATCTTTCGGTACACTTCAGCAGAGAAGGATATGGCCGGTATCCCATCAACGAGGCTGTGGGTAACATCCCCTGCCAGTAGTGTAATAGGTTTAGCATGTAATCCTTGAAACTGGGCTTGGGGGTGCGAACCTTGCAGTCCTTTGAGAAATGTTTCCTTGAAGTTCAGAATACGGGATGAAGCAGGCATCCTCTTTGACTGGTCGTGAGTGATTTCTTCGTATATCCGGTTCTCTTGTGTTTCCGTCGTGCTTCCTGAAATTCCATCTCCAACTGCAGCATGTTTATCTTTCACTTTTCTGGTAGCTGGATTAGGATCCACAACCCTGTGTGGATCCCCCTCCGGTGGGTCAATGTCCATTTTGGTAGGTAACGGCGGCGTTGGGTTTTTTTTTGCTAGGGTTTTTTCCGCTAGAGTGAAAAGATTCAATTAATAAAACTTGCTTGGCAATGAAGTTGAACTCTCTGTTTCAATTTTGAATTATGGGTTATGGAATTTGCCATTCATTTTGCAGTATGGCATGATTATGGGTAATGAAGTTGAACTCTCTGTTTCATACTTTTCTAATACCGTTTTGGTCTGCAAACTTTTAGTCTTCCGAGATTTTGTTCAATTTCCAGCAACGGCACATGAAGGGGGATTCATTTTTGCAGTTGGAAAAAAGATGCCGACCTCCTGTTGATTACGATTAAAGAATTCAATTTATATTGTTTTGTTATTAGTTCATCATCCTTTTAACATTATCGGATATGTACTTTTGAGCTTTTTGATTAGTTCATTTTGAATTCATTTATAACAGATTGTCTAATTGTTTACCTTATTTGGTAGACATGAAGTTGTTCATTCTGATTTTTTACCCTTTCTTCTTTCTTCCCTGCATCCTTCTTTCCTTTTGTCCACGGCTCGGGTTAAGGATTGCTGCACGGTGCCATTGTTTATTTTGAAAGAAAATGGACGATGTCTTTTCCTCAAGGTTAAAGAATTGTCCGTGCACCATATATTTCCACAATCTCTGCTTCTACTCAAAAGAGGCAAGTGCACGTTCTTGGCCTGAAAGTATTCTATTCTTAATACTCATTCTTATAATGGTTGACTGAAGTTTTTTCTGCGTTTTATTAAATTCTTCCACTATAGATCTGAAAACGAACTTTGCACTTGCAACATTGTTTGATACTATGTTATTCTTGCAGGATTACCGAGATGTTCGGGAAGTTGTTTAATCTACTTGGCATACCATCAATTATGGAAGCTAAGAGGGATCCACCAACACTTTCATGAGCCGTGAGTGTCACAAAGGCAAATTCAATATTTGCTTCATTTGATTCTACCCTTAGCAGTATGGTATTGGAACTCAGTCTCATCTATTTGCAACAGGCTTTACATGGGTTGGTGAAGGATGCTTGCAGTATAGAATTAATGTTTACCCACGGCTTCTTTTTCTTACAGGTTTTACTTTTGTGATTTGGAGGCTTTGATGTGATAAAATTTGGTGTAGATTGCTAGCAACTTGATCAAATGACAGTGAAGTTTATTGAGAGTTTTAGTACCCATCTGTCACAATTGTCTACTGTTGCAGTAGAAAATCCTTTTTTTCCTTTATCCAACATCGCAGCACCATGTTCTTTGGTTAACATATGGGTTTTGTAGTAGCCATGGTTGCAATAAACAATTGCAGGCATATTCAAGTTTGGTAGTTTGCTGAAATGCATATTAATATTTATTTAAGGTTACTCAGTCATAAGTCTGGAGTAATTCATTTCTAGGTTTATGCTATTGATTTTGCGCTGATGCGACTTCCATGACCATACAACTTTCCAATTCTGTGAGACAACTCAAGTATTTCTTTCATCCATTTACATGTCCTGTGATGTAATTTGATCATATATCATAAATGATACCTTCCATAAACCTCCAGATCGCAATGTAAACATAAAACGACACAATATAAGACAGCAAGTTAGGGAGTGGCTTCAGTCACGGATCATATACTAGTATATAGACAAAATAACACATCATGCCCACCTTCCAAAATTGCCGGACCGCCTGCCTACCAAAAAAATGATCAAACCAAACAAAAAACCTAGGCTTAGCATCCTTTTTATCCATGAGATACCTAATGGCTGCATGATCATAATAGACTATCACTTTTCTTCCCAATATGTAGGCCATGAACTTGTTGAAAGAGTATACAACTGCAAGCATTTCCTTCCCAGTAGTTGTGTAGTTTAGTTCTGCAGCACTGAGCATCCTGCTTGCATAGAAGATGGTGGTGAATTGCTTCTACTTTCTTTGACCTAAAACTGCTCCAGTACAATCAGAAGCATCACACATCACTTCAAAGGGCAGAATCCAGTCAGGTGCTTGCATTACTGGTGCAGAGATCAAGTGTTTCTTCAAAGCTGCAAAAACTTCTAAGCATTCCACTGTCATCTTGAACTTTACCTCTTTCTCTAACAGATGGCATAAAGGTCTAGCAATGGCTGAGAAGCCTTTAATAACCTCCTATAGAATCCTGCATGATCTAAGAAACTCCTCACTGATTTCACAGAAGTTAGCAAAGGAATACTTCTTATAGGCTCAATTGTAGCCTTATCAACCGCAAGGCCGCGCTTGCTGACTTTGTGTCCCAACACTATGCCCTCCACCATGAAGTGACATTTTTCCCAATTCAAAACCAACTGGACATCTTCACATCTCTGTAGAATTTCCTTCAAATTCATCAAACACTGATCAAATGCATCTCCATTGACACTGAAGTCATCCATGAAGACTTCTATGACTTCTTCAATCATATCAGAAAACACTGCCATCATGTACCTCTGAAATGTGGCAGGAGCATTGCAAAGGCCAATGGTATCCTCCTCATATCATGAGCAACCATAATCTAGTTATATCCACTATAACCATCCATGTAGCAGTAGAACTCATGGTTTGCCAACCTATCAAGCATCTGATCAATGAAAGGCAGGGGGTAATGGTCTTTCCTTGTTGCTTTATTCAATTCTTTATAGTCCATGCAGACCCTCATCCTATTACAGGTCTCATGGTTATCAGCTTTTCCCCTTCTCCTTTCTAAACTATGATCCCTCCTTTCACTGGTGAGATCCACTTGCTGTCTGAAGTGACATTGCACTGGTGAGATCCACTTGCTGTCTGAAATGGGGTAGATCACCCCAGCATCTAGCTGCTTAAGATTTCTTTCCGAACCACCTCTTTCATGTTGGGGTTCAATCTTTGTTGTGTTCTACAGGTTTTGAATAGTTCTCCATAAGGATCTTGTGCATGCAAATAGATGGAGAGAACCCTAAAACTGTTCCCTAAACCCTAAACCTAAACCCTAAATCCTAAACCCATCCTATGGCTCCTTGAATTGTTATGAACTATTGTTCAATTCTTGAAAATAGTATGAGTTCCCAGCAGAGCAAGAGATCCGATTTGTATATTCTGGTTTCAGAGGATGTGTTATGGAATTTGAACACACATTGCAGTTCGAAAGTCTTGGAGGGAAAAGTCTTGATAGATGAAGCAATGGATAAGAACCATCCAGATATTTGAGTGTGAGGACTAAAGTTGCATAGGCATGTGCAACAATACATATTCGATACTGGGATGTGGGGAGTTTATCCCAGCATAGATATAAAGGAGGATTGCCACTTCATTACCGTGTTGTTTGAGAGGTGGCATTCGGCCACTCATACATTCTGGTTATCATTTGGAGAGTGTTCGATAACTCTTCAGGATGTTTTGATGCTCTCAGGGATTCCTGTTGATGGTACCCACTTACTTCTTATAATGCGGGTGATGCACGCTGGACGTCGCACGAGTCTAGTGAGTATTTGAGCCATTGGCTTCACATGGACTTTGATGTGCAAGACTTCTTTCAGTCCGGAATCTAAGTATATCCTATCTTAGGGGTACATGGATACTCTGCGGATCACTGACCGGAGCACCGAGGACAGGGCTATGTCCGTGGTGTGTTGACATTTATAGTGGGTGGTCTTTTTATTACGGATAAATCCGGTAATAAAATTACTATGAGGTACTTCCGCTTCTTGGAGGACTCTGATCAGATCCAACATTATAGTTAGGGGACCGTCGTGATATATAACCTCCATCATTATATGTGTAAGTTTCACACAGACGATGCCAAACAGATGGGTGGAGCGACCCGCCTGATTCAGTTGTGGAGTTATTCTAGATTGTCTTCTATCAAACCGCATACTCAGCCCACACCGTTGGAAAGCCACTACACTTGGATAAACCTGGAGCTTCCCGCGGTCTATGGGACCAAATGGGTCAGGAGGATGATGAACATTGACCAGGGGACCCATGTGATTAGGACGATCTGCATGCAGTTGGATGATGTCCGTGCCGATAAAGTTCGTATTTTGATGTTTTCATATCCAATTCAAAATATGTTGCTTATATTTTATTTACACCAACTAACGTTTCCTATAATACGTGTAGTTCTTGTCCACTCCGTACCATATACAGGAGATGTTTCAGGTTAGCGCCGTCGACCGATTTTTATGGGACTACGACCGTCTTATTTTTCTTATTGAGTTCATTCACGCCCACCGTGTTCGATATCAGTTTCAATACATCCAGTCGATTTCTGAGTCAGTTGACAGAATCAGAGAGATGCTGGCGCAAGGGAGGGGTACCAATGGTGGTTGGAGTGCTCCCGTGAGAACATGCCACCAGATGTGGAACGATCATTTGCACTATGTTAGTGGAGATCCACCTCTAGCGGATATGATTGGCAGATGGGACCATGCTTATACAGGATGATTTTTACGGCATCGCCGGCCATACTATTGTCAATTATTGCCACGACCCGAGAGGGGGTACCATATGACCAGCACTCGTTTATGGCTATGATTGTAAAATTAGTTATTTCTTTGGTTGATATAAATTTATTTCATTCGGTTTATTTATATATTTCTTGATTAATATTTACAGTTTTATCGGATGCAGGAGATGCGATCAAACTGTGAGACAATGCATCAGTGACGAGGGGCAGCGGATTAGTGCATATCATTTATGGAGCAATGGCTAGAAGGTTCAATTGTGCTTGATCCTGAACAGCAGTACGAGTGGACCCTGCTAGACACTCAGGCGATACAGAGCCTAAGTTTTGAGTTAGGCATCGGCACCTCACATGCCGAGACCTCATATGATTCGGATTCATTCAATCGAATTATTGACGAATACATGTATTAAATGGCATTTATTATTTTTATTGAATTTGATTACTACAAAAATACAAATACAACAAATACATATTTTTTGAAAAAAATATATTACAAACTAACTACATAATCTTACAGTGAAGAAAGTGTCAAAAAATTATTTTTCGTCCTTTGTCATAATTTTGTCAAGTTTTGCGCTCCTAAATTCTAATGTAGAAATCAATTCATCTACTTTTTCGTATAATTGATGATACATATGTTCGTTGAATTTTACATGACGGCTCAACGAACATATATATCATCAACTACAAGAGAAAGTAAATGAACTAATCTCCTCATTTCAATTTAGGAGGGCTAAACTTGCCCAAGTTATGATAAGAGACAAAAAAAGATTAACACTTTCCTAACTGTAACCAAAACGTGTGGTTGACCGGATGTCACCCTTTGCTTTGGATTCTGCCCATATTGAAGGAGCCCATTGTCACTCTAGGGTCCGACAATGGTCCAATATTCATCCATCTGCCAAAGCGCACATCCAGAACTTCAGCGGTTGAGCTGACTGTATAACTGCCATCTTAAGACGGTTAAACTTGACAAAGTTATAACAATAGATGAAAAAAGTAACAATAACATGTGGATGACCACATGTTACATCTCTACCAGTGCGGTCGGCGCAACTGTAATTTGGGCAACAATTCATAACACTTCACAATTAATTCTTAACAAATTGTAACACTTGGAAAAAAAAAGTACGGAACAACTTACTTTTTATGGCTAGCGGGACTTTCGGCAATGGTGTGTAACACTTTCTGGCGATGCAGCGGTGGCGGCCAGGGTCACTTTCGGGAAGCAACCAATAACAAAGATGAGAGGGGGCTATCCATTATAAAAGATTGTTCCCGTCCTTTCGAAGGCCGTGAGTGATAGATCGCGGCCTTGGGAAGGCCGGGACTATGGCTGTATTTAGCAAATCTGACAGATAAGGTGACTGGTGACAGATGAGGTGACTGATAAGTTGGTCTGGTAAGGTGACTGATTTGATTAGACTTGTTTCGCAAATTTACTTAATAAGGTGACTGATTTTCGTAAAATGACATTATTTTATATTATTATTGTATTTTTTAATAATATTGTAAATCACAATTATTATTAAACAAAAAAATGTTTTTAGTTTTAATAATTCTAATTTATTGTTTAAATAAAAAATTATTATTTTGAATATTTTTTTTGGATAGGTATTATTTTAAATATTAAAAATAAAGTTTAGAACAATGAAAATAATATACTTATGGCAGAAACGTGTAGGTATAAAAATTCAAGGGTAAAATTGGAATGAAAGACTTATAAGTCACTTTATTTTTTAATCAGACTGGAAAAATGTCTTTTCAAATCAGTCACCTTCTTTGTTCGAGAAGTAGGTCACCTAGGCCGCTTAGGCGCCGCGTAAGCGCTAGTATGTTGCCCTCCGCCTTGCCCGAATTACCGCTTAGGTGGGCGAATAGACCTCTTAGGCGCTGAACGGGCCCTGACCGCCCAGGGTCCGCCTATTACTTTCTCGAACACTGATCACCTTATTAGTCAGAAGGTGGACATTTACATTATTTTGTTAAATTAACTTATAAGACAAAATTAATTTATAAGCTGACGCTGACAGTCTAAATCTCGATGTTGACAACAGCAGGCCACCATCATTAATGACTACCATCATTAATGATACTAATTACACCCGGAACAGATAATTTCCGACGCTGGGAAGTCC
>JAOYMZ010059706.1:0-13117 GCA_025802335.1 Pinguicula primuliflora
TATTTTATTTCTTTTCTTCCTTTTCTTTTAATGCCTTTTAAGTAAAGGAACAATAAAAGTAAATCAAAAATGAAATATGAGATTACAATTTAAAATAAGATTTTCGTGGAGGTTAGTTGTCCAATTTATCCTCGAACGGTCACTTAGTACTAATAAATTTTCTAGCTTTCGTCATTCTGAAAATACTTCGAGTTAGATCGATAAGTAACACGGTCCGACTACATGTATCAGGCCCAATTTGTACCGCACCCGGTATATCCAATCATGGAGCCCCACGTGCCGTGGAGCTCTGAAAAATTCAAAAATTTGGCACCTTCCGGGCTTTGATCTCGTGACTACCTTGCGGTCTTCGATCTCGCAACTCTTCCCTTCGTCTGCTATTCTCGAGACACGTGAGCCTCTTTACCACTCCACCACCATGTGCTTTAATATCATATGTGCAAATATTATTATATACCCTAAATACATGAAAACTACATGCAAATAAATGAAAATACATGAAAATATAAAATAAATTATCTCAATGTTAAATCTAAAATTCTATCTTATAAATCCTCAGGGCTAAATAAGTGTAAACCATATCCTATAAATCGTAATTTATTAATATTATGACTGTTTCGTCGCCGTAAAAATCTAAAACCCTATCCTATAAATCCTAAGAACTAAATGTTATAAACCCTAAATCATATATTTCAATTTAATAAATTATATAATTTAAATTAAATATATTTTAATTATTTTATATTTATCAGTAATTATTTTATACTTGTTATTAATTATTGTAAAGAAATTCAATATTACAAAAATGCTATTGTACCAAGCCCACAAGTAGCATTTTTCTAAATAACAAGCGCATAAAGCGGTACGCTGTACATTCCGGTAACTTTGGGAAGCCGGGAATTGTGTTTTTGGAGCTATTCTGGAGGCACAGGTAGGTCCACTTGGATCAAAGAAGGTATAACAATTAACCCTTTTGGTGAGATAATGTTAAATTATTGGTTCCTACTAAATTATTACAGAATGTTCTGAGGGGTTCATGAAGGTTGCATTTTCTTAACAAAATGTCTGAATAATGATGACGTCACCAAAACCCAGTTTACCGAATTTTCGGTAATTTGGGCTTTGCAAAAAATATAAGACTGGTTGCGGAATTTCATATTATAATGATTTCGAGACCGGTTCCAGATTTTGTTTAATGATATTGAGGTCATTGAGTGTGAATATTTGAGTCAATGGTATTAATAGGGGTTATTGGGAGTAAGGTCCTAATGTCAAGATGAGATAAGTACTTGAGTCTTCACTTGAATAAATTAGGGATACCTAAAGTATTAATTATCTACTGAGCCTTTTTGGCTCAAGTTCCTAACCTAACATGTATTTTCTTACATAGCAGAGACAACAGATTCCGAATTGAGCTTGATGGGAGATTGTTGAAGAATATTTATGTTTTGTCATGACTTATTATGAAGATGTTTGATTTTGTTTTGTGCATTTGATGTAAGAACTATTTAGCTGTAGTTACGTTTAAAACCTTGTTGAAGTCTTATGTTGTATTTGATCATAATGGTACTAAGGCGGTTGTGACAGCATAACGTTAACGATAATGTTTTGTTTATTCACCAAATTAGGCTCCGGTATAGCCTTAAATGCTATACTGTCATAATAAACTCCCTTAATGTTTAATATAAGAAAATGGGTTTGTTACACTGAGGAAGCATGAATCAATCAAAAAAAGACGATTCACCAAATCTGTTGAAGTGGAGATTTTCATGCTTGAAAGTTATTTTTTTGAATCTTCTCTCTCTGGCCTTTGAACTTTTACAAATATTGTCTTCAGTAATATTCTATATCTCGAAGTCATCGACAAAATTGCAAAAGGTTAGCAAAAGTAAGTGTGTTTCAATGTCCATACATTTTACACATATTCAAATAAAACTTACTATTTCTACGAATGGAATTTGTTCCGACCCCGACATAATCAAGTATGAGAGTTTCAATGTCAGAATATTTCACACATGCCCAAATAAAACTTCAAATTTATGCTCGAAGATTCGTTTGAACTCCGACTGAGATGAGTACGGAGTTTCAATGTCAAAAAATTACATAGTTCAAAGAAACTTTAAATTTTACTAAAATATTCATTTGAAACCCTAGGAGTGAGTTTAATGTAAAAAATTTTAAATTTGTGCTAAATGATTCTTTCAGAACACGACAAGGTCGAGTAAGTGAGCTTCATTGTCAAAATATTTCACACACAATAAAAAAAATTCAAACTCATACTAAGAAATTCGTTTGGACCCCGATGGGGTCAAATATGTTTCAAACATGGTGTCGCAAAACCCGAACGAGTAACCCGATAGGGTCGAGTTTTCATGTTGCAATGCACGAAGTTCATTCAACATGCATGCCGAAAGATACCAGATGTAGGTGACCTACACTATGTCCATCATAGTCATCATCTTACCTTAAACTCCCAGCCTGCGTCGATGTGCTATCCACAATTATTTTCGCCCGCGGTGTTGCAACATGTTGGACCGATGCCTTGGGTGAGTTCATATGGGTACTTGGAAGAGCCCAAACACCTTCAGTCAAAAGATTTTTTCCCTGTATATATGTAGAGCATAGTCATGAATTCGAAATTTTTGCTTATGGGTAGGTTTTTCCTACTTTTGGGTAGGATTTTTCTTGGTAGGTTTTTTATGTTTAAAGTTTGAATAGAAGAAAGGTGAAGAAAGTTAGGTGGAGAAGAAGAAGAAAGTTAGGCGAAGTAAAAAATTGGTGTAAAAAAAGGTGTTAACTCAACTTTTTAGAAGAAATAAAAAATAGGCAGCAAATGATTATATAATTGTTTGTTTAATGCTTATAATTTTTATACATATAGTGCACATATCATATTCATGTATAAAGTAAGGATCACATCTTCAGTTCTATATATTCAATCACATACTCAATTTTTTAATTCTAACACTGTTCATTGTCGAAATTGGTAGCACTATGGAAAATCTATATGTAAGAGATTGAAAGTTTCATCCTTCGTTACAGTCCCGGCGACTTCGTCTCCAGAAATAACTAAAACCCTATAAAAGACTACTTAACTCTGGGGGAAAGATATAACAAAATTCTTGATGGTGCAGTCATTAGAATTGTGATGAAGTATGGAGCTTTTTAGTCTCTTACGTATAGACTTTCTATCGGTACGACCAAATTCGATAACGGCCTGTGTTAGGTTACACAATTAAAAATTGGGTATATAATTGGATAAATAAGGCTAGAAATAGGACCATGTCTCTTCATATATATTACTTATTGATCACTTGATCATATTGATGATCTAAGTTTTGATATATTTGACTTTATATTCAACAATAGTCAAAAGCTAATTGTAGTAAAAATAGTTGGAGGGGAATAGTCATATTTAAAATTTTAAAATTTTTGAAATTTTAATGCTTTTAAAAAGGGTAAATATCATCTAGAGATCATACGAGAAACATAAGCAAATTGTACTTAAAATAAAACTTGCCGAACTCAGGACTTGCGAACCATTTATCCAAACCACAAAGAAAAATAGGGGATCATACAAATTTTTTGGTGTAATAAGGCTTAAGCAAAAAAAAAATTCAGAAAATATGGTATAAACGACCTGATGCATGCAGGTCAATCAATATCTTTAAAATTGTTTATCAACCGTGACGGGTTATCGCTTCCTATAGAATAGTCGCTCATATGCTTAGTGGAGAAACATTCTCTAAACATTTGGTTCGAGAAAAACATGTTGAAAGTGAATTGACCTTTTAAATTGAAGGTAATTCCGATTTTTCAATTTTAAAAATGAGAGTTGCTATGTATATAACATTTATTTATACAGAATGTTGTATCATTGTCATTTTGTAACCATAAAAAAAGAGAACTTGTAGTTTTCAACATTTGTCAGCACCAACACTCAGTTTTTTTTATAAACAAAAATTTTATTTCACAAAATTCTATTTACAAAGAGTGGCTTGGTTTTGCCCAAAATTTCAATCCTACTCATTTTCTTCTTTCCCCTCAATGTAACCGCGATAGGAATAGATAGGGGTTTTCCGGCCATGAATCAAACCTAGCGATGTTCACCTCTGCTTCGACGATCTAGTAACTTGCCGTGTCTTTGATGCGCCAGACGATATCATCTATTTTAACACCAACACTGAGTTGAAATGCTTTATACAGCATTCTGTATAAAATAAATGTTGTATACATAGCATTTGCGTTTAAAAATATTGATGTCCGTGTAGAGATTTTTCTCATGCTGGATGATAAATTAAAAAGTATTCCGACAATTGGACCGAATGTGAACGTGTAAGACAATTTACTTATTATTTTAATTGATAGTGAAAACAATTTGTTATTATTATTTTTTCCTTTTTGAGTTTTTAAATAATATATCAATAAAAATAAAATATTAATTCATTTTTGAAATAAGAATGTTGGTGCCCAAATATTCAATTTTTGAGTTTTTATAGTATACACAATGGTAGTATCGACAATTGTACACAATATTGTTGCTCCATATATGATAAAATTGGTCAAACCATTGAAACACTTATACATTGTAAATCAAAAGTCTAATGTTCCGGTCTGGTGACGATGACTTCGTCGCCAGAAATTTCTAAAAAAATATTACTAATTAATCTAAGAAGAAAACACACAACAAATTTATGTAGCACAAATTCATCAAAATGGCGTTATAGAATAGAGATTTTGATATCCTAGAATCATAATATTATATAATATTGTCACACATACTCAATTTTTGTTTAATTTTTATTTCCTTTACCATTCAGCCTAAATGAGTTCAACTTTTTTTTTTTCAATAATATTAGTTATTTAAAAAAATTTCATACAATGTTCAAAATGGGTAGTGAAACGATATCGTTTCGTAATAATAAATAAGGAAATTTTTCTCCCTAAATATGCGAAAGTTTTTATACTTCAGATTTATTTAGGAGATCTATACTTAATCCCAAAACTCCTACATGTTCATGTTAGGCCGGATCAAATACTTCTGGGGCGACTTAGAACTCTGGGCCTCATAGTCCGAAGTTTTGACCTAATTGCTAACGACCAAGCCGTGTTTTGTTATAAATGAGGTCAACTCATCCGTCATCTTCATTGTTGCTTGTATCGGAATTTCGAATTGGATGTTATTACGAGGGAAGTTTCTTCATCCCGTTCATTTGCACCGGTTTGGCTTCAACTGATCTACGACTACCCCAACCGCTGATCCCGACGAAGCAAAACTTCTGGTAGTGGGAAAAATCCAACCAGTTTTGTTTCCCCGGGCGATAGAATATCTGATCGTACCATTTTACTTTATTTAATTTCGAATTGTCTTAATTTAACCGAGAGGAAATAGGAATGGGTCTGCTATCCAACAGGTAAAATTCAATTTTGTTTCCTGATCTGTTTTTTCTTTATGTGGTCTGATTATATCAGTTGTTCGATTTATGAATAAACTCATTTGGGGGTTGACGGTGTGAATGAAATCTTGTAGAATCGGAAGGAGTTATCTCAAGCCCGGGGATCACATTTATTCATGGCGGGCTGCATACATGTATGCTCATCACGGTATGCATGCCCTAATTAAGTTCTGGCAGTTATTCCCCCAAATCTGTTGCATCTCGTGTAGCTAATTTTTGGATAATCGCCCAATATTTCAGTTAAAGAAGATTTTCTTTCGTTTCGTGGATCAATGTTTTTATGAGTCCGTAAAATACAAATTGAGATATTTCGATATGTTGAGATTAGAGGTTGTGTTTTGATAGTATTGCATCCAGGATTAGTTACTGCCTTCAAAGCATTGAACTTAATTTACGTGGATTGACATGAATTGAGTATGTGTTGGATTACCATTCACGGTATTTGTTGTCTTACATTTACGGAAACAATCTCTTCATCCTGTGAAGGAGTGGGGTATGTTTGCGTACATCCTATCTATGTTTGGTTTGGTTTGGTTTGGTTTGTTGTCTTACATCTAACGTAGATGGACATGGTCCAGAGACTTTGTTTATGTAGCTTGAACGTTAATAGTATTTCGTAATGATACATCTGTTTGTTAAATTTTCGTGCTGAACATGCTTGTTTTGATTGAAATAAAACAGGCATTTATCTTGGGGATGATAAAGTTGTACACTTCACCAGACGTGGCCAAGAATTGGGCACTGGAACTGTGATTGATCTCTTATTGGTCAGCTCAGGACCTGCCACGTCTCGTTTATCGTGTCCCACATGTACTCCGGTCGAGGAGGAGGGGCACGGTGTAATCTCTTCATGTTTGAATTGCTTCCTCTCTGGTGGTGTCTTGTACCGCTTCGAGTATGATGTCAACCCTGCTGTTTTTATTGCAAAAGCACGAGGAGGAACTTGTACGCTAGCGGTTGCTGATCCTGATAATATGGTGCTTCATCGGGCAAAGTACCTCCTTGAGAATGGATTTGGTTGCTATAATGTGTTCAACAACAACTGTGAAGACTTTGCGATGTACTGCAAGACGGGTTTGCTTGTTCTTGAGAGCCCAATAGGACAGAGTGGGCAGGCTGTATCCATCATAGGTGGGCCTGTTGCTGCCGTTTTATCTATGCCTCTGCGCTTGTTAACTACCAACATTTATGGGATGGCGGCTACTGCTGTTGGTGTGTATTGCGCTAGTCGCTATGCTACTGATATTGGCGTGAGGAGGGATGTAGTAAAAGTTTGTGTTGAGGATTTAACAAGGAGGTTAGCCACAGGTACTCTTCAGGTCCCCGAACCAAGCCTCCAGACCGTAACAGCACCTGCTAACTAGAATCTCAGGTCCAATTCATGGGTCAGGGATTTATGCACGATAAGATCTATCATAACTTTAAGACTTGCGTTCTGTTGTTCCTACGTTGTCTGTGTAGTAAATGGCTGCTCGACAGTCAAGTGTTGTGTAATCCTTTGTCTGTGTATTGGTGCGTAACCTATGTGTGGTGATTCCATGCAGGTACCTGTGATTGCATAAGCGGCCGTTCGGTTTGTCATATAACGGTTGATTTGATGTTTTAATGAAACACAATCAAACGTCCCTGTTTTATCGGAAATGCAATTATACACCCCCTAATTTTGAACACCTCGATCACACATTGTGAGGTGTTTTGGATATTTTCATTTTTTTAAATGATTATTTTTTATAAATAATTAATAATAAATATAAAATAAATGTAATATATTTTAATTTAATTTATATCATTTATAAAATTGAAATATATGATTTAAGGTACATAAAATTAGGGTTTATAATATGGGATTTTAAATTTTTACGACGACTTTGCCGTCGTAATATTAATTTTGAAAAATAGCATTTAGCCGTTGGGTTTATAACATTTAGCCAATGAGTTTATAATATTTAAATAGGATTTTAGATTTTTACGGCGGCTATTATGTTTAGAGTTTTGGATTTTTTAGAATTGATAACATTTAGCGCTTAGGGTTATAGGATATTTTTTTTATACATAGGAAGCCTTAAAGGCCAATGGACATGAAAAAATAAAAGTAACGGGTTGTGTATTATTTGTGTACAATAATTACAAAGATATTACGTAATTGAGATGGTAGCGCTTAGGGATGCGCGCGGGAGGGGAATGGGGAGGGCTGGAGAATTGGGTTCGAATTTGGCTAGCAACAAAAATTCAAATTTTTGTAGAAAATACCCCGCCACGTCAGCGGGAGTGTGATGGAGGTGTCCAAAGTGAGGTGGTGTATAACGGTTATCCTGTTTTATTATGTGAGATGTCCGTCAGGCGATAATCAAAATCGAACGGAATTTTGAATTTGATATTGCATACCTTATGAATGGAATTGCCATTTGACATCCTTAGATACTCTAAACCTTAACGAAGAGCATCTTCTTCGAACGTCATTTCTCTCAATGGTCCTGTTTAGTGGACAGGATATAGTGAGATTTTGAAAAATTATTCCACCATATCCTATATTTACTAGTTAGGATATAATGAGAAAAATTTTCCCAGGTCAAATGGGTTGACCTGGGAAAAATTTGAATTTAGATAGATTTAGTTTCCTTTCTAAACTTATGGTATTATGAGAATAATTGAGTTTTTTTTATTAAATTACTAATTTATCCTTCATTTATAAAATTATAAAAAAAATTATAAAATAAAATAAATTTTAATTTTAAATACCAAAAAATTATCCAAAAATTAATAAAAATAATTTTTAATTCGAAAATAGTTTGTATCAAAAAATATAAAATCCTAAAATTTGTAAGGTTAAAACTGTAATTATACTTAAATTTTGAGATCATTCTAACTTATCCTGCCACTAAAAGACAGATTTTAAAATTTCACTATATCCTTAACCACTTAAATCTTATATAATCTTGCGTACTAAACGCAGAATAACGTATTCCACCGTACTAAATCCTATTCCCCAATATCCTACTTGTCCTTCCTACTAAACACACCCATGGCTGGGTTTGGTATCCATGATAGACAGGGTTAGTTGGGGGTTTGATGTGCTGAGAATGCAATGCACTCATATGCAAGTATACATAGCCATGCAAGTAGTAAATCCTTGACAAGCAAGGGTCATCTCCCAAGGGAGCAGGTCTAAAACATGCTTGTTCAAATACATTCTCAGAGTAACCACAATGATTTTGAGTCGTAACTACTCTAATCAAGATGAAATATAACTAAAACAACTAACATACTTCAAGTACAACCAAATGTGATCCTCAAACATCCAAATAACTGAAGCTCAAGCAACACAATGAAATGGTCCGAAAGTTCAAAGCAATAAACACACAATATCCAAGGGTTACAATGATGAGAAGGTGCTCGAGGCTTTGGTATATCACCTCCCTATGTACTCATGCCATTATTAATTCAATTTAGTGTCTAGTGTACTTATCTTTGCATCACGAGACTACAATGCAACCAAGAGCTTTTAGGTCAGTCACTTGGCTACTCTAGACCTTTACGTGAGGATTTCATTGATCTCAACCTCTACCAGACGTGTTAGTGACATAGAGTGCAATAGAACTATCCCTATTGTGACACTACAAATTAGGGATGCTCTACCCCAAGGACGGTAGTGTGTGTGCCCTATGTAGGAACTAGATCTTGTGAACTTGTTTCCAATCTAACTCACCTAAATGGAGTGTAAATTCGGGCCCTAACCACACCCAAGTGATAAACAAGCACACCCATACAAATCAAAGTAACTAGAACACTTTCATAAACTATATAGGCATGATTCCATAAGGAGGCTCAACCAAGCCTTGAGCTACAAAGTTTAGCTCATGGTTAGAGCTAAAACATCCAAAAACAACAATCCAATACAAGAGAAAGCCATAAAAACAAAGCGGAAGTAAAAAACGGTGGCCCTTTCACTATCGGAAGAATGAAGCTCTTGCACTTGTTCGTCGCTGCTCCTGGAGTCCGCTGCTTCTGTGTGTCTCTCGCTGCTATTCCCTCGACTCTCGCTGCTAGGGTATCAAAAAATGAGTCAATTACACACGGGCCCCTTTAGTTTTTGCACGGTATTCTCACATTTTTCACAAGAGCCTTTTGGACATTGCTCCAATTTTCATAGTTAGCAAAGTTGCAATCAAAAGTGCATGCTTGCGTCGCTGAATCTCGACCAAGTGTAAAGAGAACTTGTTCACAGGCTCTAGGGCTAGCAACAAATGCAATTTACCACTTTGACCTTTAATCCTTTCATGGAATATCAGCTGCGGATGGGGTGCATCGGTCCTTACATGCGATATGCATCAAGGGTGATGTCACAGCTTTGATATCGACCATACACGTCCCAAATAGCTTGGATTCAAGCATAGAACTTGTAGAGGAGTCTTCCATCTCTCTTCTGGTGAAATCGCAGCCTTATCCATGCATGTATGGATGAGATATTATCTTTGCAAGGGTAGGCATGTAAATCCAAACTTCTTTCCCAAAATGGTGAGACAACTTTTGGAGTAGTGGTTGGCTCTTTTCGGTTTTGTGTTTCGCACTCTCCTAGCCATGTATAAGCTTCTTTGATGCGGTCAAACGGGCCTGGTTGCACATCGGTCTTGAGCGGACCATGAGGCCTTGTATCCATGGTACAAGTGGCCCCTTTGCTTCCATGAGCCGAGACTTTTGCTCCGGACAAATCTGTGATTCTTGACGATTATTTTGGCTAAGTCTGGGCAGAATGGACTTCAAATGTCATCCCTTGGCATGCTTGATTAATTCCTAGCAAAATGTGTAGTGAGTTAAGCTTAAGTTGCTACAAAGCACAAACATGTACTTGTTACATCAATAATCTGGAAATGAGCATGAATTGAGCTAGAATCTTGGTGTTCAGGGCATGAAATGGGCTAAAATAAAGCATGAAATAAGCCCTAATTAGGTGCTTATCAAACCCCTCTACACTTAGACTATGCTCGTCCTCGTGCATAAAAAAAAGAACCATGCTTCAAAGATTATAAGCTCACATGCATACTTATGAAGTAGACAATGGGGCTTTATGCATGATGAAAATGAAGGATGGTTCGAATGCAAACTTGTAGCACGAGTTATATGGGTAGCATTGGCTCATATGAACAAGGTACCAAGATGAATATGTGTAGTTAACTCATAAAAGGAATAACAACTACACAAGAGCATAAGGGATGAGCCAAGAGATCATCAATGTTCATCCTATGAGTATATGCTTCCTAGCTACCTCCAATGTGTCCTCTTAAGGCTTGAATGCTTGTTTAGGGGTTGACAAAGCTCTTCATTTTCGACAACGCACCCTAGGGTACAAGTCTCGCAACTATCTCAAGTTGAGTCTCAACTTTATCACACTCTTTCTTTTGGGGATAGTGTTTAGGTGGAGGCTTCTTTCTTGATGAAGTTGGACAGAAATAATGGTCTCTCACTTAGGCTTACATGAAATGTGGACATGCTTCTTGTGTCTAACTTGAATACAAGATTTAAGTGACCCTATGCCCCTAACTTATCTTCTTCATAGCAAGTCCTTCTTGTTGCATTTTGCATCTTTGTTTCGGTTGCTTCTTGCTTTTGATCTTCATGATCTTTTTGAGCTTTGAATTGATCCTTTTTGATCTCCAATGTTTGCCAATGGATGATGGAATGCTAGACTTTTCTTTTTTCAACTTTTGAGGACTTGTGAGCCTTTTAGAATGCGTCTAGCTTTGGGTCTTTTGACCTCCTTGATGTCTCAGTTCTTGTTTTAAGCTTCGGTCTTTCTCTTTCCTTTGATCATCATCATGTGCTAGGGGCAATAGTCACTCCATTCTCAACACTCAAGCCAAACTAGAAGATGTTTCACTCCCTTCTCTCATAAAAATAGATAAGAAAGCTCAACTTCGGATGCTACTAAGCTCATGAACTACTTTCCATCAAACTTATGAAGAACTTAGCCATGCTTCCCACATATGCATCAGTATCCATTCAGGCCACAACTAGGGCATGCCAAGTCATAATTAACAATGGGGATGAACAATGAGCAGAATAGAAGAGTTCAAAATCGAAAAATTTGGCTCAAACTCAAGATAGATGTCACTATGATCACGAACCAACAACAATATGTAAGCATAAGTATGCTTCACCCAAAATGACCCCTCCACACTTGAAGTCATGCATGTCCTCATGTATGTGCGGTATTTATAGAGTTTATATGAGAATAGGGATGAAACAATACAACCTGAGGGTTCTTGAGCTTGACATGTGAGCCAGATTGCCCATCTTCACCCGAAAGCTCCATGTTGAACTTGGTTGGGAGATGATGCTAGGAGCTTCATTCTTCACTTCTTGATATGATCTTCCACCAAAGGCCTGCACTTTCTCAAAAAGAACACATTAAACTACAAAAAGCGATAAAAAAAATAACAAAAGGTACTTGACTTGGGTCGCCTCCCAAGAAATTCTAAGTTTATAGTCTTCAAATCGACTTCTTCTTTTTGTCACTCTAGGAAGTAGATCACCTCCATCATTTTCTGAAGGTCTTGAGGAGATGTGTAAATCTTCAACCTATGGTCATTAACTTTGAAGGGTTCAACCCCTTCACACTTGATCTCTATGGCTCCATAGGGATGAACCTTGATAACTTCATAGGGACCAATCCATCTACTCCTTTGCTTGCCAGGAAAGAACCTCATATTGGTGTTGAATAAAAGGACTTGCTGCCCCACCTCAAAGGACCTACGGTTGATGTGTGCATCATGCCACTTTTTGGTCCTTTCCTTATAGATCCTAGAGCTCTCATAAGCATCCAACCGTAGCTCATCCAACTCAGACAATTGAAGCAACCTATTAGTTCCTGCAGCTGAATGATCCAAGTTTAGAGTTTTGATGGCCCAATAGGCTTTGTGCTCCAAATCCACAGGGAGATGACAAGCCTTCCCATATAGCAGCCTGAAGGGAGAAGCTCCAATTGGTATCTTGTAGGCAGTCCCGTAAGCCCATAGAGCATCTGAGAGTCTCATGGACCAATCCTTCCTTGATGCTCCAACAGTCTTCTCCAAGATGAGTTCGATCTCTCTGTTGGTGAGCTCATCTTGTCCATTCGTTTGGGGATGATAGGGATTAGATCTCCTGTGCTTGACTCCATACTTGAGAAGTAAGTTGTCAAGGAACCTGTTACAAAAGTGGGATCCATTGTCAGAAATAATATACCTGGGGGTGTCATACCTTGCAAAGATGTTGCTCTTCAAGAACTTGACAACCACGGCAGCATCATTTGTAGGGGAAGCGATGGTCTCAACCCATTTAAAAACGTAATCCACTGCCACAAGGATATAGAGCTGCCCCTTGGAAGGAATGAATGGTCCCATGAAATCAATCCCCCAAACATCAAACACTTCAACTTCTAATATGCCTACTTGAGGCATCTCATTCTTGTTAGACAAGTTCCCAACCCTTTGCCATCTATCACAGGCCTGAGAGAATTGATGAGCATCCTTGAACAGAGTTGACCAATAGAATCCACATTGCAGCACCTTAGTTGTTGTTCTCTTTCCTCCAAAATGCCCTCCACACTCAAGTGAATGGCAATGCTGAAGAATAGAAGGAATCTCATGTTCAGGAACACATCTCCTCACCACCTGATCAGCACA
>JAOYMZ010059717.1:0-13116 GCA_025802335.1 Pinguicula primuliflora
AGTTTCGGATCATTATGACTTGTGGCATCAAATTGGCATATGTTTTGGATGTGTGAAATTTCTTTTAGTTACATTTAGTTGTTTTAGTTCCACTTTAGTTTGATTAGATTAGTGACGACTTTCAAACTATTGTGGTTACTCTGAGAGTGTGTTTGAATCGTGCATGTTTTAAAACTACTCCTTGTGGAATATGACCCTTACTTCCCGTAAGGTATTACTTGCGCGACTGTGTATACTTGCACATTAGTGCGACGTTACATTCGTCTCATCAGTTATCAACATGAATCTCATTACCATTCCAATTGTTGATTGCACACTATGCATGATTTCTATGTTGTGGATTAGATAGCATATTCATGCCTATTTAGGAGGCAAAACCAGATTCTTCATAAATATGAAAGGTGGTAGTGCACGAGCCAAGTGACATCCGAAGTTGAGTGTTGAGCCTGAATTTTATGAGGGAAGGGTGAGATGCAAGTTTTAGCTGGCTCTGAATGAGGTGATTTAATTATTTTGCTCTAGACCATGGAAGAAAAGAGAACAGCCATTAAAGAACTCAATAAAGGAAGCTGATAAAAGAATAGGCAGAATGTACTATATAAACAAGAAAGGTCTTCACACTATAAGATCAAGGAGGCACCATCGCGGTAAACTACAATCTCAAGTGTATCAAATGTCCCTTGATGATCAAAAGGAGGCCAAAAGCTAAACTTTCACGTAAAAAGGACCTGGAGCAAATCCATGAAGTCCATACAAGAAGATCAACAAAAAGGAAAAGAGTACAACAGTGGCTAGATCAAACATCCGAAAAAGGGGGTCTTGAGCATATGGTCACCCTAATCCTTCATTCAGAGTTGGCAACAAAACACTGTCCACGTGAAAATATAAGACAAAGATGAGAGGCCATCTATTCTGTCCAACTCCATCAAGAGATGAACCTTTCACCTATATACTGTCCCAAAAGAAAGAGTGTGATAGAGTTGAGGCTCAACTTAAGATGATCATATGGTACTCATGCACTAGGATAGCAGGGAGAAATATGAAGAGTTTGGTGGCCCCTAAAGAAGCAGGGGTTGAGCATTGAGGGCCATACTTAGAAGCTGTACAGGAGCATGTACTCAAGAATGTGAAGTGATGCTCATTATTGCTCTAGAGGAGATTCTATTGCACTTTAACTCAGTTCTTGAGCTCTCAGTTGATTAGCCGTATTTACACTAGTAGTAGGAACCATGAAAACACATCTTAGATTTGAAATCCATGAACTCTTGAAGAAAATTAGACACACCTATACCTTACATGAATCATTTGATACATGATCAACCATTCCACTAGATTCATGCATGCACATTGCATTTCTTTCATCTATGAAATACATCATTGCAGTTATACTTCAGGAAAAGTATAGTTTAAGTGTGGGGTATTTGATAAGCTCATTTTATGTCAAGATTTGAGCTTATTTAGATTGATGTTTCACATGCTTTTATGCCCTAATCACTAACTCTACTTCGTAGCATTGGCTAAAATGTGTCATTTAGGTCATGCACAACTCGTGGACAGGAAGTGTGGCATGTAGATGCTAATAAGGATCAAGAGACACAAAAAGAATAAAAAATGTGCAAAGAAGAGAAGAAGCAAAAAGATCTCAACACAAAAAAGGGGCTCTAAGGTGTTATCCAAGACTTAGGGTTGTTCATGTATTCCAAGGATTGCAACTTATTACCGACTTATAATCCTAAATCATACCACAACATGTTATGTACATCTCCATCTGGAAATTAGGCACAAAAGCAAGAGGAAAACCCATGATTAACAAGATGGCATGTCCCATCTCACCAACCACGATCCTTGCTTGGAGAGAGCAGGATATCTTTAGGTCTGAGGGGAGTTAGAGGGAGTAGTTCATACCAATTCGAAGCCAAGGAACCATAGAAGAGCTTATGATAGAAAAGAAGTGAAATCAAGTGCTTAGAAAGAATTAAAAGAGGGAAGAAGCAAGAGTTGACTCTCAGCTGCTAACTGAACAACACTTGTTGTTTCCCTCCCTCTACTTGCATTATGATTTTTCCTTGTGTAGTTTCCGGTTGTAATCAAGCTCATACTTGTAGTATGATCTAAATTTCCAAAATTTGGGCTCAGGGGAGCCCTATTATGCAGTTTTTGAAGTTGTTATAGTCAACATTTGACAGATTATGTTTTGGAAGATTGAATGTGTTTATTTTCTCAAACTTATGCAAAAAAGCGAGAACTGAGGTGTAAGTATCCTTGCATTACTTATGAAGAAGCGAGAGCTGACATATAGGACAGGCATGGATGCATTCACATGGTAGTTTGGTTCATGCCGTAAGCGGAAGAAGCGAGAGCTGAGTTCTTATATGTAGGAATTGAGCTATTGTGACGAAGAGTAGACCACACTGCAACGTCTTGTTGTTAGTGAGTAGTCACAAGGTGAAGAAGCGAGAGCTGACTTCTTGTGTGCTAAGCATGGGTTATCTGGTTCTTCAATACTTGATATTTGTCATTTGGTAGCCTAGCAAGTCATCAACTGTGTAACAAGGCAAACCTGCAGCGTGAAGTTGTCTCCCTCTATTCTATTTTCATTTCTTATCGTTGCATTCTTAATTTAAGTGTTGTGACATACTTCTGCTGAGCTTGTTTAGTTTCTTCATTATGTCCATTAGAGTTACATTCTGTTCGTAATGTACAAAAATCAACTCTCAATATTTTCAAGTTACAGGTTATAAAGTTGTGAAAGAAGGCATGTTATGAGCTTATTCTCTTGGGAAGAGTGGCCTTTGCTCCTTTGCCAAGTACTACTTGAGGAAGTGTATACTTGCACTTTAATGTGTTTGATTTACAAACCATCAGCGTAGTTCTAACTTCGTACGCCGCAGGTGAAGCCACAATCACTCCCAACGTTGTAGACCAACTATTAGATAATGAAGATTTGCAATGCTTTGCCATCGGCGCTGATTCTGCCATCGATGCCTCGTTTTTTGCCGTTGCCCTTCATATCACGGCTAATATCCAACTTCTCTCCAATATTGACCTTTCCGTAATAGGAAACCTTACCGCAAGCATCGTCGACATGCATGGTACCATTTTCATTGCGATTACAAAACTACTAGTTGGCCATTCCGAGGAAACACTTGCCACCTTAAGTGTCGCCGCACATGACCTTGCCAGCATCGCTAGTGATACTGAGGACAAAGTTGTCGCGCTCAAATAAGTTGCTCTTTTTGACTTTCTGTCAATTTTTGTTATTTTGTATTGTTGTGTACAACATGTAGTCTCTAATGGTTATGGGATCCTTCAGATTGATCAACTTTGATCACTCTGTTTAATATGGAACGTAGAATCATATCTCCACGACAGGTGAATCACACTCGAAACGTCCATAAATTAAAGATAATTTAAATATGAAATATAAAGAGCATCGCTACTGAACAGTTTGAAGATGGATATTAAAGACTGCAGTACATCCCCTCTAGCGGCAGGGTATTGGTGACTCGTCGATACGAGGTCTCCATCGACGCTAGCGGGATTTTGACAACTCGTCCATATAGGGACCCCATCGATGCTAGCGGGATATTGGCGTCTCATCCATACGGGGAATCCAACGACGCCAGTGGGGTATTGGAGACTTGTCGATATGGGATCCCCATCGACGCTAGTGGGATATTCACGACTCATCAATTCGTGGTCTCTATCGATGCTAACGGGATATTCATGATGGGTCGATATGGGGTCCCCATTGATATTAGCGGGATATTCGCGACACGTCGGTACGGGGTCCCCATTGACGTGTTCACCCTTGCATGTCTTCGTATAATGGCCGCGAACACCGCACTTACTGCAACAGTTTTTGAGTTTCACTTTGTTTCTAGGGCCGATTTGTGACATGCCATTGTTAGTCTTCTTCTCTTCCTTTCAGTATCTGGGGGTAACACTTCCTTCCTCTAGATCGTTTCGGGAATGACATGCGGTGACAGTGTTGTGTCTGGGTATATTGTATTGCGATATGCTTCCACCAAATAAGGCCTTGTGAGGTACGACAAGATAAGGTTATATACGCTAATCTCGGCTTTATTGGCTACTAGAAATGCATGTACACATGGCGATTCGTCTATATTAAACTCCATGCAATCGCATGACTTGGTAGAAATGTTCACCAAAGTGGACACATTACCACCCGTTAAGACTTGATAGTCATGTTCATTGAGCTGATTCACAACCAATCTGTTGGATTTGGACCAGTAATCCCTGAACTTAGCTTCCCGAGTAGTTGAGAGGTTTTTGTTTCCAGACGCAGCTTGCTGACGTCTCTCATTCCACCATTGTGACATTTTTTCTGTTACTACATTCAGTAGGGTAATAACTGGGTATTCTCTATGGTGGCCTAGCACTGCATTTATTGATTCAACAAGGTTTGTCGTCATGATGTTATACATTCATTGTGGGTAGTGGCACCCGACCCATCTCGAATGGCCAACATCCACTTTGAGGTACCTGATGACCAAAGGTCTACTTGGACGCGATATCTGTCATGCAACTATTGAATTCTTTGACCTTGTACGCATTGACAGCTTTCCAGTATGATCCGATGATGCTTCCACACTTGAAATTTTGCTTTAAGTTCTGCCCGAGGTGCAATGCACATATGCTGTGATGGGCATTCTGGAAAACAACTCTTACCGTTGCTGCAATGCTTTCGATATTATCTCCAGATCGTCGGAATCGCCAATGATGTCTTTCAATTTCGATAGGAACCACATCCACGAAAATCCATGCTCTGAATCAACAATTCCCCAAACGAGTGGATAACACTTGCTTTCACTGTCTTGTGCTTTGGAAACCAACATTACTCCTATATATTTACCTTTCATAAAGGTGGCGTCAATCCTAATCACCTACCTCATGAAGGCGTAACCCATTATCGATGCCTCGAATGCCAAAAAACAATATTTGAATTTGTTGTTTCTATCGATATGTATGTGAGTTATGGTCCCTGGATTCGACCGTTGTAGGAGATACGAGTGGGACACAAGCACGCTGTAGTTTTCTTTGGGCGAACCTCGAACAATGTTTTGAGTACGTCTCATCTCCCGCCAAGCTTTATCATAACATACTTGTGCTCCCCGGTTCGTGCGAACTAGTGACTGGATTCCTTTCCCAACACCGACAAATTGAGGATCAACAAGTTCCCATATCACGGCAGACGTCGCGTGTCGATGGCTTGCATGTCTGTACTCGAGAGAACAGTTATGATCGCCATTGTAAGTTCGGATTGTAAAATATTTGATTCATCACAGACTTTCACCCCTCGGACTCTCCATTTGCAGTTTTGATCGACATAGTTTACGACTAATAAAGACTTGTTGGATTTTCTTGTACGAATTTCAAAATTACCACTAAATGCGGAGGCAATCAGTTCCTTCATAAATTGGTCTTTAGAGTCGTAATATTGACATATATGGATGTTTGATCCATCCCCTAATGTATCAACGGGTGGCAATATTAACTCATCACTTGTTAATATTTGCTCAAACTCGTTTATAGGATCATTGTATGGATGCAACTCATGTATCAAATCATCCAGAGGTTGAGACTCATACATCAGATCATTCAGAGGCGGAGACTCATGTATTAGATCATCCAGAGGTTGAGATTCATATATCGTACTAGAACGTACATACCTAGCATCCTGGCTTGTAAGATCTAAATTTCGACGTACCGCCATTTTTGTTTCGTGTGTGGTGGGCGGCTCTCTTGCACACCACATATTGAGGGTGTATCAAGAGTGTCCCGATTTTCAATTCTCATCACAGGATTGGAGTAGTCATCGTCGAAATTTCCATCAACTCGCTCCCCATCCGGGTTCTCCTTAGGACACAAAATAACTTCCAAGCTGTGTCTCGTGAAATTCTCGTAATCACATTGGCCTAAAAATCTCACAACATCGCTGCTATCGTGCAAGAAAATGGTAGACCCACCATGGTCGCACTTCCTATTGGGATTGTACTGCAAAACTAGGTCAAATGTATCTTTACTTAGTCCAAATCTATTGTACATGAGATCTAACAGAGATGCGAACAATATGTTCTCCTCGTTTCAAGCAGCTATTAAATTACATTCAACGTTTGCAATTCTAATATCTTGATGATCATTTATTTCCCAAAAATTTTCAATCTTATAAAATAGAGTCAACATCATCTACAAATAATAGAAAACAGAGAAGCATATATAAATGGGGGAAATCATAGAGTCGGTAATCACGAGAAAATTGGTCGTGTTAAGACCGAATGAATGAACAACGACTAGTTATGTGGACACGAAACTATTCGTTCACTTTCACGCTCTCATTCTATAATGTTATGAAATGATCCTACTATAAATACTATACAGAAGTGTAAACCTCACAAGAAAATGCATGACTCATCTCTCGAGTGTAACAATAGTGCCATAAATCAGTTAGAACTTGGAGTCAAATGCACCTTCAACAAATAAACCAGCTTCTTTTTCACGCTGGGTCCGTCGATGATCTCTCTCTCTGAATACATTTTTGGACCAGACGTTGAGTCGGGAATAGTAAAGAAATGGAAAAACAAAAAAATGTAGGTTTTCAATTTTTCGGTGACCGTGCTTACGTATGGTCGTAGATGGGTTTGGCGAGAATGAGTGTGGTTAAGTTAGCTAGGTGTTTAGTAGTAACCATTTAGTGTGTAAACTGAAATATATTCGATTTTTGATTTATTTTTAAAGATGGAGGTTACTTTTGCAATTCTTTTTTTAATGTTACTTTTCAAAACAGATTTCTCATAAGATTACTTTTACGACTGACCCAATATCGTGTACTTAATTTTGCACTAGCATTTAAGCCACGACTGTGTAATCTAATCTTCCCCCTGCAAGTCGCAAATGCAAACGAAAGTGAAAATTGTGGGTCAGTCGCAAAAGTAACATGATGAGAAATCTGTTTTTGAAAAGTAACCTCAAAAAAAGAATTGTAAAAGTAACCTCATCCTTTAAAAAAAATCAAAAATCAAATATATTTAAGTTTACCGTAATAAACGTTGTTACTAAACTGCCAAGTAACGTAATTACACTGATTCCCGCCAACCACAATTACCGTTACGATTTTCCGATCATCGGAAAATATAAATCAACATTTTTCTTGTATTCTCTCCATTCTAGGCTCAAATTTTCCATCAAATGCAATAACAAGAGATGGAGAGGCCATCGACGGGTCTAGACCGTGAATCGTGCGAATTTTAAACTGGTTCCATCTTTTGAAGGTGCATTTGATTTTGACTTCTAGCTGATTATGGACAATAATATTAAGAGCTAGATGTGGATCATGCATTTTTGGTGCGCGAATTTCAATTCTGTGTGGCACGAACGTGTATTCTGTAGTTAATTCGATGAAGTTTAAGCTTGATCATCAGTCAGGAATATAGTCAACGAGCCTGCATTCTTTCACCTGACATTTGTGTCAGGTTTTCCGACTATATTACTCCAGCAATTTATCCTATGTCACGGCATACAATCTTCTCTCGTCGAACTCCACAAGGGTCTATGTCGCATAAGCATGTCAAGACATGCATCTCCATGTTATTCCCACCGAGACGAAAGAAGAGAAGATGGCCAAGAAAGTTAATAAATCGCTGCATCAAGTACTATAGTGTATTTTTCATTAAAACCAAAATAATGACTACTTACGACCAAGAAGTTTATTACCAATATTGACTACCATCACTGGCCGGACTCATCCATGAATCCAAAGTAAGCAGTGACAATAGTGTCGGACTCGTCCTTGAAATCCACGAGTGCGAGGACCGCACTCTCCATGAATCATTGGATGAGTCAGAGTATTCGGTGGGTAACTCATTAACGTCTTCATTGCCTTCATCGGAGTTCTCATTTTTAGTGTCCTTCTCCTCCTCAGCGTCAACTTCGTCATCGTCATCTTCATCATAATTGTCATCTTTGTCGTCATCCTCCTCATCCTCATCCTTTTCGTCATCTTCATCCAAGGCAATGACGACTGGAGATGGAGTGAGGACGTCGACTTTCACGTGTGCGGGAGTAAGGGCGGCTGCAACCTTAGCTTGCGCAACACTAGGTGAGGCTGCAACATCGACACGTGCAGGAGTGAGGGAGACACCGTGTCGTTGTCGATTCGATATTTTTATTTTTGCAGTTTAGCAACAAGATGAAGAATGGTTCAAGAGACATATCAAAAAAAAGAAGAATGATTCAAGAGGATGAGGTTGTCATCAATTATAGTATACATGGTGAACCCAGAATCATCATTCGGGCCTTTTCCAAATTTACAATATATCATTGGTTGGCATTAATACAGTACGTCTTTTCATGCTCTGCATTTTCATACGATTAGACAAAGCAGAAAATGCTGCAGTCGATACAAGCACTACTACTCGGAATCACCATTCGTGCTCCACTTAGCGTAACATTTCTTTGGCGTAGTAGTAGAGTAATTAGAATTTTGTTATATATTTCTGTCATATTTAAATATCTCGTTATAGCATAGTCAGAATAAAAAAAGCAATCGACACGACTGCAACCTATCGTAGTTATTCTGGAAGAGGTATTTGTGCTCCAACTATCATGTAATAAGCACAACATCCGTGGTTTAATTCACGTCTGACGGTACGTTCGTGGCTATATATGGTAAACTCGGAAGATGCTGTCGGGACCTGAATTATTAAACAAACACAACAATTGATAAGACCGCGATCCATCGTGGATATCCCGAAATTGCCATTCGTGCTCCAATATCCGTGGTTCTATTCATAAGAGCACGACTATACGTGGTGAACTCAGATAATGCAGTCAGACCTTACAAAAATAGCACTAAACAACCACAAGAGTTTTGTTATATATTTTTGTCATACATAAATATCCCGTATAGTATAGTCGGAACAAACACAATAATCGACTAGACCCATATATATCGTGGTTATTGCGGAAGAATCATTCATACTCCAACTATCGTGTAATAAGTACAACATTCATGGTTCTATCCACGTCTGACGGTACAAGTGTGACTATATGTGGCAAACTTGGATAATGCAGTTAGGTCCTAAACTATTAAGCAAACACAAAAATTGTCATGACCGCGACCCGTCGTGGTTATCCCGAAAGAGTCATTCATGCTCTAACTATCTTGTAATATGAACATAACATCTGTGGTTCTATCCACGTCTGGCAACACGAATGCGGCTGTACGTGGTAAACTCAGATGACACAGTCGGCCCCTAAATTATTAAACAAACACAACACTCGGTAAGATCGTGACCCTTCATGGTAAGCCCTGATAATGCACAGCATGTATGATTTTATTCACGTCTGACGGTACACGTGGTAAACCCAGATAACATAGTCGGACCCTAAAAAAATAACACTAAACAATCACAATCCATTAATTACTCTTAAATTCATAATTGTGCTATATAATTCATCACTTTTACACACTTTTAATTTGGTATAATGCTTATATAAATCGTGAGGCGCACAATATATGATTGATTTGTATCCAAGACAAAAAACTCTTATGAGGGAATGTAATGAAATCCCTAAGTTTCCAATCTACTTGAAAATATTTTCTCCAATCCCACAAGTGCCTGAGCACCCGATAAAAACTAATGTGATGATATGCATGTTTGTCCATTCATACTCACTTAACGCAACAAGCAGAGTAATTCCAATTTAACCATAATTAAATATGCCAAATAGCCATGTCGGAATGCATACTACAGTCAAAACAACTGCGACTTATTCGTGGTTAACGCGGAAGATCCATTCGTGCTTCAACTACGCTGTATTAAGCACAACATCAACTGTTTTATTCACGACTGGCGGAAAGAGCATGACTATATATGGTAAACTCGAATATCTCAGTGGGGCCCTAAGCTATAGGGAGTTTCATTATGCGATAATACGTGTTGAACCTAGAAACCTTAGTCGGACCCTAAACGTTAGTGATTTTTTTCCATGCATTTTTCTGGAAGAGTATATGTCTTGCATTAAACAACGCATCTTTTCATAAACTGCGCATGTAGTCATTTCATAATATGCACGTATTGCGTCTTTTCAATTACAGAGTGCATCTTTTCATATTCTATTGTGATATTGAACAGCAGACAACAATGCAATTATGACAAATTCCTTGTTCTACAAATAGATACAACAACAACAAGCAACCTACTCCTCATTTGTAACATGGTTGTCGACGTCGCTTCCTTCTCCGATTCACTCCCCACCATAATAAGACACACCATATTATTATTTACAATTATCTTTATTTCGGAAAACAAATCAGCAGCCTTTTACCAATTACACCCCCCACTGTGTTGTGAAGTGGTGCTGGTGTGTTTTCCGGGATAAAGTGAGCTGCTCTTAATGGACTTTGCTCTCCCGATCTTGTTTACTGAAGCTTCTGATTGTTATCAAAACATGATCATCGGAAAACGTAGCTCCATCATGGAATGGATAAGGACGAACCTCAAGTAAATCTTTAATCCATCAAACCAAACCAAACATGCCCAGTAAATCCCGCCCTTAGGCAGGGTCTGGGAAGGGTAAGATGTACACAATCATACCCCCACCCCTCAGCAGGATGGGGAGATTGTTTCCGTGAAGATCCTCAACTCGAAAAAAAATAATTAGGTGCAAATATCCGAAATAAAATAAATGCCTACACAAATAAGGAACTAACTAAACAGATAAAATACAATTAGGTGCAAATATCCATTAGTATATCTCGCTAATTTCTATCTGCCTAGAGGTCCATACACAAATAACTACTCTATATAGTCCTATATATCGTTAACCGTGATATGACGTCTCCAACTCGTCCTATCAGAGGTCATGTCCTCGGAGAGGTTTAATCCTACTAAATCTAACCGAATCTTCTCATCCCATGTTCTCTTAGGTCTCCCTCGCCCTCATCGCCCTTCGACTTGTAATCCTTCGACTCTCCTGACTGGTTCATCCACACTCTTTCTGCGTACATGTCCAAACCATCGTAACCTAACCTCTCTCAGTTTGGCACTTATAGATGCGACACCTAATGTGTATCTAAAGACCCCATTTGGAATTTTGTCTAATCTCGTGCGACCACACATTCACCTTAGCATCCGCATCTCCGCCACTTCAAATTTCTGCGTATGCAACAATCTGATAGCCCAACACTCTGACCCGTAGAGCATTGCCAGTCTTATAACTATTCTATAAAATTTTCCCTTTAACTTGAGTGGAACTTTTTTATCATACAACACTCTAGTAGTCGATCGCCATTTTATCCATCCAATTTGGAGGCGATGGATAACATCGCCTTCCACACCTTTATTCCATTAAGTAGACAGAAAATTATCCTATATACAAACAAGCAGTGAAATTGTTATTTATGTGATACACCATGTGTTGTTTTTAACATGCATTTATGTGCTAGGCTACTTTGTTGTTTTAAACATATTTTTAATCGTGTTAATTTGAATACTTATTTTCTACTTTGTTGGTCTTTGTTTTAGGTCTCTAAAATTGATTCCGAGACTACAGAGGTTAATAGTCCGATAGAGGAGTGGTGCAACGACTCAAGTGATGTTGGTGATCTTGATGAGGAACCTAAGGATGCTGAAGATGCTGAGGATGAGCAGGATGAGGAGGAAGAAGGTGGTGATGAGGAGGAGGAGGAGGAGGATGAAGAAGAAGAGGAGGAAGGGGAAGAAGACGAGGTACGAGAACCTGATCCACTGGTGGTCGCCGGAAGTAGAACTAGAAGGATACTAGAGGGAAATGAACCTCATTCTACAAGGCTCGCCACCTCATCCCCTCCAATATCTTCATGTCAATCACCTCCACCTCAATCTGTATTGCCTTGAAGAGCCTCCGGGTATGGGTTGTCTTCATCCTCAGATGGAAATGCCACGCTCAGAAGTGATGAAGGTGGTTACTGGCATGTTTCATCCCCCTCCCCCTCAGATAGTGACTCTAACTGCTGAATCATATACTTTTGACATTCTTTTGTCTCATGTCATTACATATTTTTATTGCGTAATGACATCAGTATATATATGATGAACTTTTGACATGACATGTTGAGTATGAAATCTTCCATTTCTTAATAGATCAACTGAAGTTCATAATATATCAAATGAAGTTCACAAAGCATGTCACCAAGTTGGTGGCAAACATCAATCAAGTTCATGACAAACCTTCCACTAATAGGAATCCCTGTATAGATTGTGCATGACCCTGTATAGAAGAGTGGGTTCATCTCGACAGTCGTTATACCGACAGTTGTGTTTCACCCGACGACAGTAGTTATCCATGTGCGTATTTGAGCAACTCTCGTTGGACAGTTGGTCGGGATTTCAAGTTGCATTTATTTCATTGTCTCTCTCTGGGAGACCAAAAGTATGGGTGTGTGAGGATTTATTCACGACATATTGAAGGCGAGTCGAGGTTGAAGGGCATCTTGTTCAATTTAGAAGGTTTTTCTTTCGATGAAGATTAGTAAGTGAAAAGTCTTCCGTCAATTGAGTCGATTGAAAGGTTTAATATTTTTTTTACATTTTTTAAATATATTTTAAGTAAAAGAATAATACAGATAAATTAAGAATGAAATTGCAAATGACATTCATCTTTGAAAATCTTACTTGCTGCCTAGTTATTCTCGTCACTTGTCACTCTCGCGATTTCGTGATTTCATTCTCGCGACGGCCAAATGGTCGTCGCCGTCGGACAAAACCAATCGGCGACACCAAAACGAAGCACAGACGGTCCAAATGATTCAGTATCCCAACAACCCAACCAGTCTGAACCCTTATCAGCTCAAAACCCCATCCAATTTTGTGTGTCACACCAACCAGAGCAAAACCCTTCCGACCAAAATCCCTCCGGTAAGACAGCCAATAACCCAACAAACAGGTCTAGTTACGGGGACGACGAATGGAAATTGGTTGGATCCCACCGACCAGAAGGCCACAAACAGAAGACAGCCGAGCCAAGAACCTTGACAAAGAAGAAATTGATGCCAATGTATATCCAAAAAATCCGCTCAAACTCAATTTCCCTGTATGTGGCGAACATCCCCAA